>VYZS01050728.1:0-25220 GCA_013400695.1 Neodrepanis coruscans
AACCAAATATCGTCCAAAACCAGAACACCTGTACCTGTGCACACACATTTGCTGCAGGAATGAGAAAAAGAATGAGATGGCCCTTCAGTAGGGGATGCTCTGCAGCTCTCTGCTATCCCTGGGCCTTACCTTTATTTATTTAACCCTAATCCTTGTGATGTCTCCAAATGCAACTGTAACCTCCAGCAGCTGTTTCAGTCCTGCAGTGGAACAAGTGATTTTACCATCTGCCTTTTACTAAACTGTCCAGTCATTCCAAACAAGCAAAATTCTGCCTGCTTTTTAAAATAAGGCCTTGTAATTTTATTGAACAGATACTAGTATAAAAATTGCAAACATGTATGGCCATTAAAAAAAAAAAAAAAGACGTTGTAGTTTACAGGAATTAAGGAATGCAGCTCATATGCAGTTCACATATTACTGCACAAAGATTTTTGTGATATCAGTTTGTCACCTGTCTTTCCTCTGTATCTGTACTGTAATTCCAGACAGATGTCTAGCTTTGCTTAAAAATTACCCTGAGTTTCTATTGTAAAATCCTATTTTCTGTATGTTTGAGAGATTACCTTGGTGTTATTCTGGTTTCAGGATTCTGTGATTTTTTTGGATGCCATAAATTTTACTGGCATTTTACACTTCTAAGCTCAAGGATGGATATAGTTCATTAAAAAAATTTAATTTGGCATCAGATTAATATACAGTGGTCAAAATTTGACAAAACACTACCGCTGGAGTAGTAATGATGGCTTTAAGAAATTATATAGGCCTTTTTATTACAGGTTTATGGGCTTAGATAGAACAGTACAAATGCCAAAGTATTTATATAGGGGATGGCAATGCCACTGGAGCAATCGAGCAGATGTCATTGAGAGAGAGATTCATCTGCAAGCACTCAATGAAAAGAGCTCTCCAAGGGGACAAGAGACACAAGCCAGAGCACTGGGGCTGCTTGGGAGAAGAACAGCAGAAAAATGTTCCAGGTAGAAGATTTACAAACAAATTAAGACCCACAATTAATGTACCGTGAACTTTTTCTACGGTCTATCTTGTAATGTTGTTTGATATACTGGCATGTGCCTGTACAATTTATGCTTCATTAAAAACAGCTTTCATATTATAGGAGGCATGCAAAAATGTCCTGGACCTATGCAGGCCAAATAATAGTATGCATTCACCTTTAATAAAGGTCTCACCCATGCATCTGAAAAGCATCCCATGTTTTCAGGATGATAAATTCAGCATCATCGTCTTTACCTGTAACAAAAAGGTTGCTTTTTTGAACTATTACCATGTGGTCAGCCAATCCTCTACTCCAGCTGGTTGCATTTTGTCTTAGATACAGTCCTAATGAGGAGGAGAGAAATGGCCTTGCCCTCGGCAGAAAAGATGCCACAGCTCCCCTGCAGCTGAGCAGCCTGTCTGGGAGCAGACGGTGAGGATAAAACTCAGTGCGCTTCCCACAGAGTCTTTTCAAGGCAGTTTGCCCTCAATGCCATGAAGAGCAAGTATCCATGATGCAGATATATTGGTATCAATTTTAAGTGGAATAACCTCCTTAGTCAAGAGCTTGTATATAGGTTAGGTGTTACTGCAGGGCTCATCCTTTTGGCATGTGTTTTCCTGCAGCATATCTGCCTCTATCCTCAGCTATGTATGTGGAAACCAAAGGCCAGTCGGATGCTTCGAAGATGCTCTGGAAAGACAAAGTGGATTTGTGGCGATGCAGGCATCTTTAAAGGCATCGCTTCAGGCAACGGACACTCAGCCAGGCTAATGCTTGTGGTTGTGTCCCAGCTCCTGGCTTGCTAGCAGTCTTTGTTAGGAGGAGATCCCTTTGCCAGAATGCATTGAAATTCTTCAGGAACAAGGTCGTTTCTCGGTACTCTTTCAGAAGATAAAGTACATGCTCCCAAAAGCATAAAGGCGTTTTGCAGGGCTTTCTTTCTCCTGGTGGCAAGGCTGGAGGCAAAGCCAGCGGCTACAGAGGAAAGCCTGCTCTGCCACCTCCCCACATTCCAGCCAGTGTAGCAAAGGCAGCACGGAGTGGGGAGGGGTGTCTCGGAGAACACTTACCTTCCCCAAAGGCAAAGGAGAAGCCGTGGCTTCTCCTGAGCCGTAGCTGGGTCTGTGCCGGAAGCCAGGCAAGCGAAGGAATCTCCTATCTGGAGCTCAAGGCACCAGCGAAGGCAGGGGGAGACCCCAACGCTGGGACCTGCAGCTGGAAGAGGCAAATTTTCCCTCTGACTTCTCACTCCTCCCTCAGGCTTAATGCGAAGGAAAGAAACTGATCATTAATGTATAGTGACGGGAGCCTTTAGGAATCGAGGGCTTTTAGCTCAATCTTTATGCTGAAGTGCTCAGTCTTACACTGTAAAGACAAACAGCAACAAGATTGCTCTCAGCAACCCAGACAAGAACATTTTAGTGTATAATTATGGATGAGATGCAAAAGGACGAAAAAGAGGGAAAACATCTGTTCGCATAGAGTTTATTGCCGTTCACTTAAGAGACCCATTAAATGCTAGAAAAAGCTATTTATCCTTCTGTTTGAGGCAATTATCCTGCTGCAAATCGCTGTGGCAATTCACCCTGTGATTATTCTTGGAGTGCTGACACTGTGCAGATACACTCACCACACAGAAAAATGGAGCAGACTTTGCCCACCAAGGCTTACAGAGGGATTTTCAGAAGCAGGGTAGCCAGTGCTTCTCAAGATCTTCAACTTACACTTTACCTCAGTGGAGAAGCGAGTTGTTTCTTGGAGTCTTTCCCTGGGTTTCAGTTGCCTCAGCCCCTTTATTTCCAAAACTAAAAGAGTTTTTTCATCAGAAGCACACCCAAAAGTGGGATGGCTCTTCTTGTAGCCACCGTCACAGCAATATGGGGTGTGATAAGCCCAAATCCAGCTCTTTGAATGCTCAAAGTAGACCAGCTGTCCTATTGACCAGGTAATCATTTGGCTCAGCAGGCTGCCAGGTCTGTGCAGATGAGAAGCTTCATCTCCTTGAAGTCCAACCATGCACTTGTTTGGCAAAGAGGAAAGCAAATGCAAGTGTGTTGGTTCATCCCTCCTGCCTTTCCTCTGGCCTTTGCATAAGAGCTTGGCAGAGAAGCATCTCTTGACCATATCAGGAACTCTTGGAAATGTATGGTCAGGGCAGCGCTGCCTGTACCAGGAACTCCTGCCGCCTGACCAGGGTAGGAGATGACAGCAGGACTAACCAGTCATCCCCTGACAGCCTTGGAACTCTCCTTATCTGAACTATAGCTCAAGTGTAACAGTACCATCTTCACTGGAATTTAAAAAATTCCAGTAATCACTAACCCAGATTGCATCTAGGATGAAAATTTACCAATGACTTAAGCAAACCAACCCACAGTCCTACAAACAGCGGTCCTAAGACAGACCCTTTGGACTGCATCAGTATTTCCCTCTGTGGGGGATGCCTCTCAGAGTGCCTGAGCTCTCAAGTTTGTGAAATTTGGAGAAATGTCGCCTGGCACAGAACCTGGACTGATATCCCCACTTCTCAAGGCTCAACCCTCCCCCTACAACATAGCCACTGAGAAATGCCAAGGCATTAGATTTGAACATTTCACTGATTCTTGACAGAATTTTTTAAATAGGTATACCTTTCTACGCATGCATTACATCTGTGTCTGTGTGTTACCTTTGTACACTTACATACACATATGTGTGTGTATACTGGCTTGAACACCCTGTAGCAAATATACTACACATGCTATTATCTTGAATACACAGCTGATATTATTGTTATGTTCATAGTTGATCATTTTTTATCATACTTGATCATCTAACCTATAAGTGCTGTTATGATTAAATGCTGATAAATCCTTCAGACATAAACCATCCACCAAGTCTGAGCCTAAGAGTAGATTCAGTCATGTCCAGGCTTCTCTCTGAGAAGGAGTTTGGAAAGCAAGGGGGTCCACTTTGAATCCTTTGACTCAGTGAAGGGTCTACCTGTCCTTTCCTCCCTTACCCCTTTTTACATCCCTGGCTTCCATATAAATCACTCTAAATTGGTTCTAATTCAATTTTCCTCTGTATTTATTATCCACATACTAAATGGTAGAGTGAGCCTTGCCATAAAACTTTGTCTTACTTCTGCAAATTTACATCAAAGTTTGTTTTTGCTAATATCTTTGATGGTGATTCTTTAAGCAATCTGAATCACTCATTTTTGCAACAGTGAGGCTCTCTCCATTGTTCTAGTGCATTCTGTGAGAGAAGGGTTGTTTTTCAGCCCTCCACTTTAGCCAAAATGCTGACTGGAGGTGCGCATGCATGTGCTTCAGAAATGCCAACACTTGGCTTGGTTGCTTAATTATCTAGTGACACAGAAAATAAACAAGCCTCCACTCCTCTATTTGGCTCATAAATATAAAGAAAAGGCTAATGCAAGGCTTAGGTATCAGCTGGTTAACTGGGACTTTGCAGAAGCTGGATAAAATGTCAGGAGATGTGACAATGACAGCAGCACAACACCTGATGCACATAGTGCACATGGTGCACTACTGTTACAATGTGAGAAATGTATCATCCCCATGGTAGGTAATGGACATGAGCAGGAACTGAGGGAAGTGATGGAGGACAATGCTCTCCTAGTGCTGGCTCCTGTCAGTGGTATGAGACAGTCTCAAAGGATAAAAAAAACAAACATAGGAAAAATATTAAATATTCCCTTGAAACTTCTTTTACTCTTGGAAATACCATTTATATGAAGTTGTTCACTTTCAGAAAATTTTATCCCCCTTTCTTTTCACCCCAGCCCCTCCCTTTCTTTATAAGGCTGAGTTTTGACTCATATCTGCTTCTCCAGAATGTGTGATTTTTACTTCTTTGTTAAGAAAAACGTGTGTGTGTGTGGGGGGGGGGGGNNNNGGGGGGGGGGCAGGAAAATTCCCAGAAAGAAAACAATCCTTTTTGGATCTTGATCCAGCAATAGTTTTTAATACCTGAGCACCCTGAGTGGTGTTTGGGCTCTCCAGGAGCCAGGCCAGACAGGGCACAGGGGTCAAGCTGCAGCCCCCACTACAAAGTGTCCAGCCCAGGTACAGTCTGAGAGGCTGGAGGACCACAAGTCCCCACGACACAAAGAACAGAGGACACTTGGTTACCCAAAACAGTGCTTTCCCCTTCAGCCTTTTGGTGCAGGAAAAAGTCTGGGACATGCTGCTATAGCAGCAGCTTTGTCTAGGATTATAATTGCTTATTTTTTGTTATCAGCTTTTGGCATGCTGATACCTTCACATTTCTATTTCCTCAACGCTTCCTCAAGTGTTCTCCATGAATAACTGATTCACTATTATTTTTTTAAGCTCTATCGGAGCAACCCAGTCCTCCAAGCCTGACAGGCACCCAGATTTCCACTGAATTCAGCATCACTGCACTTGCTCTTTGAGATGTGGACTGCAACTGTTTGATCCAACATCTCCCTCTGGTGGAAAATAGGGAATAAAGCAGGATAAAATAGAGCATAGTACAGCATAACATACTTTCTTGAATGCCATGAAAACAATAAAAATCTCGGTCCAGGCCATGATGTCCTCTCTAATTGCTAAATTTATTCCTAATGAATTTGAATTTTATCTCAAATAGCCTTCGATTGGAAAAGAATGATAATGGTGAATGCCAATTTTCCTGTATTTTCCAGAAATTTTGCAAATTTGTTTTAAACAGAGGCAAAAGCCTGTGTCGAGACAATAAGTCTTTATGGCATTGTTTCTGTGAAGAAAATCAACAAAATTCCCTGCTGCAGAAAATTATTGTTTTGTGCTCAAGCTCTAAACTCCATCATACATCCCATCTTCTGTCTGCAATTACAAGGATTGATAAAAATGTCTCAAAATATAACCGTTGTCTTTCTATACTATAATTACACCTTTAAAGTTCCGTGTGAGTGTGACAGATTGGTTGCCATCTGCCAGGAGCGCCTATTCAATGTAGATCGAAAAGCACAGATAAGAAGGAAATACTTAAGTACAGTCTGGATAACTTTTGTCCTGACATGCATGGGCTTAAGGAATGGCACAGGGATAAAATGTGTTGCACAGGTGACAGCAAAGTCTTTCTTTAAGGGCAACTTTCATCAGCATGGGAGGTCAGGGAGGTTTAATGAACCTTCCACTGTTAATCTTCTCCCATGTCTGAGTGTTTTCCTGACACGTTCTGTGATTCCAAATGAAAACTACAGATCTGATGCAGTAGCACATATAGATTTAAGATCAAAATGGACTTCTGAAAATTCTTCAGCTGCCAGCTCAGCTTCAGCTGGAGCTGGAGAGATAACAGAGGCCACAACTCTGCTTCAGTCAAGAGTCTTGGGTGAGGACCAGAAACTCAAGGATGGCTGATGAGAAATTCCCAGAGGCTGACATTGGGGGCTGGGCAGCTGAAGCCAGAGAGGACTCATCTCAACAAATTTCAGCTGTCTAAAGCCTAAAAGCAGTCAGTGTCAGTGAGCTGGCTTGCAGGCACTTGAACAGTGTGACTCCTCTTTGTGGGCAACATCACTATGTATCTAGGATATATTTTAGACTATTTAAATTTTCCATCCCCAGTGAGAAAAATGAGAGAGGGATATGCAGTTATTTCCAAAATATTAGGACATATTCATGGCAAATTGAAAGCTTCTGGAACAAAAAGCTGAGGCTCCTGAGTAGGATGCTCAGTCTTTCTACAGCATGACCCTAGCTGGGGAGAAAACCCCTGTGAGAAAGAATAAGATTTAAAAAGGAATTTCAAGCTAGAGACCAGGGAAGCAAGAAAGAAGAGAGGAGCAGGTCTTCTTGATGGCATATCTTTAAAGGTACCATTTTGACCTCTTTATAACCACAATAAGCAGGAAACAGCAAGGTGCAATCTGGACAACTAGAGCCCCTTTTAATGGGAGCTGGAGCAATTGGGCTGAATGTATGCCTGTTTCTATTTCCTATCAACTCAAAAATAAGATATGGGTCTAAACACCTCCATTTTTATGTAAGAGTATTGAAATATCAGACACACTCCAGAAGAAAGATAATTACTAGCTCATTGTAATAGCATGATACAAATTACATGGGAAAGAATCAAAATAGATCCCATCCAAATGAGAAAAAAGACATGAACTCTGTCAAATTAAAAGCAGAAACAGAAAAGCAGTCTAAAAAAGATTTTCAGGAAATAACTTGCCTCTAGACAAAAAGCCTTCTCTATCCCAGCAGGAGCAGAAGGCCTGCCGGAGGGTTCTGCAGGTGGCCAGGATGTGCAGTCAGCAGATGATCAGGGTGGCAAAGGAGTTTGAGAGAACACAAGCCCTAACACAGCAGATAAACAGATTACTTGCATCTGCATTCAGCACAGAAATGCTTAGTGAAATTCCCACGGCAGAACTATTTGTTAAAAGGATAATGCAGAGAAGCTGCCTCAGATTGAAGGGCCATTAGATGAGGATTTAGAACAAATTGATGCAAGGGATAGTAACAAATTCATGAGAACCAGATGTTACTCACTTGTGGGTTTTTAAGGCATGCTAATGGAAATTGCTGCACTGTAAGACCTGATGTATAAGCTTTTACTTAAAACAGCCAAAGAAAAAAGAGGATGGCATGTGATATTGTTTTCTTTTAAGTGTTGTGAGGGACCTAGAGAAATCCAAACCACTAAATCTGACATCTGTAGCAGGCAAACAGCAAAAGCTGTAGTAATAAAATAGTTGCAAGGACAGACACAGACTAAGAGGGAAGAATTGGCAGAGCTTTGCAGTGAGGACCTATGAAGCTGTGCTCCACCACCCTCTTATGGCTTCAGAGGAAACCGTGAAGCTGCAGACTAAAGCAATCTGCTTGGTATGATCTGCTCAGCTTCTGGAAAGCCTTTAATAACATCTGTCACCCACAAATAAACTAATCTGGCATGGAGTAAGAGGGAAGATCCCTTCATGAGTCAGCAACTGCATACAGGATAGAGATAAGGTAAGGATAAATCATCCATTCTTCAGAGTCAAGAGAAGTCACCAATGGCATCTTAGAGGGATAGTGGTAGGGTCAGTTCTCATCCTCATACCCATTAGTTAGGCAGTAAATGGCTCAATATGCTGGTGGTACCAGTTTATTCAAGGTAGTAAAATGCAAACTTGCCTGCAAGGACCTGCAAAAACCATCTCATGAGTCTGGGCAAAGTAATGGTAGGTGAAATTTAGTGCGGCTAACAGCAGAGAAAAACACCTTGCTGAGTTAGAAGGAAGACCCCCTCACTACCCAGCCTCAGCAATGGCCTCTGAAAACATCTAGTACCATTCAGGACAGGTATCTTGGAGTAACATTGTCAATTAAATGCTTATTAGTGACTATAAGGCATTTTAGTATAGTATGAAGGGAAGAGAGATCATAGAGTCATAGAATTATCATCTAGTTCCAAGCCCCTGCCATGGGCAGGGACATCTTCCATTAGATCAGTTTGCTTAAAGCCCCATTCAACTCGGCCTTGGACACTTCCAGGGATAAGGCATCCACAACATTCTCTAGACAGCTTGTGCCAGTGCCTCATCACCCACACCCACCCAAGTGAAAAATTTCTTCCCAATACCTCATCTAAACCCACCCTCTTTCAGTTTAAAGTATCACTATATGTCCTTGTAAAAAGTCCCTCTCCAGCCTTCTTGTAGACCACTTTTAGGTACAGGAAGGCTGCAATAATGTCTCCCTGGAGCTTTCTTTTCTCCAAGCTGAACAATCCCAGCTCTCTCAGCCTGTCTCCACAGACAAGGTGCTCCAGCCCTCTGATAGTCTTCATGGCCATCCTCTGGACTCTCTCCAGTAGGTCCACATCCTTTCTATGTTGGGGGCCCAGAACTGGATGCAGCACTCCAGCTGGGGTCTCATGAGAGTGGAATAGAGGTGCAGAATCACCTCCTTCGACCTGCTGGTCACAATTCTTTGATATAGACAAGGATACAGTTGGCTTTCTGGGCTGCAAGCACATATTGATGGGTCATGTTGAGCTACTCATCAACCAACACCTCCAAGTCCTCCTCAGGGTTGTTCTCAATTCATTCTCCAACCAGTCTGTATTTTGCGATTGTCCTGACCCAGGTGCTTGCACTTGGATTTCTTGAACTTCATGAGGTTTGCCTCGAGCCTGTCAAGGTCCCTCTAGATGGCATCCCTTCCTTCCAGCATGTCAACCTCACCACACAGCTTGGTATCACTGGCAAACTTGCTGATCAAACTTGCACTTGATCCCATGTTGCTGACAAAGACATTAAAGAGCACCAGCCACAATTCTGACCCCTGAGGGATGTCTTCATTTGGGACACCAGCTGCTCCTTGTTGCTTAGAACAAGGTCCTGAGAACATAACACCTCTACTTGTTAGCTGTTCTATCACTTGAAGAAGGAAATTATCATCAGTGCATTCCAGGAACCTCCTGGATTGCTTATGCCCTGCTGTGCTGTCCCTCCAACAGATACCCAGGATGTTGAAGTCCCCTGTGAGGTCCAGGGCTTGTGAACAAGAGTCTGCTCCTATCAGTCTACAAAGGGCCTCAACCTCTTGGTCTTCTTGAAACAAGTATTATAAGTGACCCCTAGCAGACCCCCAGTATAATGTTATCTGTCCCTGCCCTGTCCCGACACATCATCTCCTGGTCAGCTCTTGACCCATCCCCAGGTGGAGCTCCCTGTACTCCAGCTGGTCATTGACATAGAGGTTAACACCTCCTTCTTGTCCTCCCTGCCTATCCTTAAAGAGCTCATATCCTAATTGATGTCATTAATTAAAGTTCATCCTCTATCATTAGTACTGTGTGCAGTTCTGGACCCTCCATCTCCAAAAGGGTATGCTAGAGTGACAAAAGGTATAAAGATGGGCTACATGTATGACAAAAGGTATAGGATGATTTTATGTGAGTAGCAACTATTATGTAATAATGTATTATGTAAACCAAGATTCTTCTAGGTGGAAGAGTCCTTCTCAGGAAGGAGTATGGTGGAGCTTTATTAATTCAAGAAGGATCATGGAGAATAACTAGTCACCATCCCTTATAAGATGCAAGAGAGGGGAATCAAAATATGTTTTCCAGTTCAAGACGAAGATGAAGACAAGGAGCTCTTCTCCTGGGCAAAGAAGTGTCTCTCTTTACAGAACCTATTTTCACAAGGTGATGGGGACTACAGAAGCACCACACATGGTTTTAGAAGCAAGCCAACAAATGTGTGGAAGACAGATCATATAAAACATTAAGCTACCCCTCAGATGAGGAAGACCATAGGCTAGAAGTGGGTGTCCACTCTGCTGGCCATGATGAGAGCTACGACACCAGACTGAGGGGCACAGCTAAACCCACTTTGACATTTTTATCAATCAGACAACTTTTAGAAGTAAATTAGAAGAAACCCCGTGGTCCTGCAGAGCAAAGGTGCACAACCACGGCTTCAGTTTCTTAGCGGACTACAATCACCCCATTAACATTAGTGGTGGTTTTTGCTCCAGGATAAGCTACACAGTTTGGTAATTTTTTAATATTAAAATAAAGATTAGGAAAAAATAGCCCTTCACATTCTTTTCCCCTGTATTTTTATATTCTATGTTAGCTGAGGATAAGGCTGCACTCTGACAAGTCCTACACCAACAAAAAGCTGCCAAAAGCAGCAGCTCTGCCCTCTCATATCTCTGGAAAGGACAAATGTGGGGGGGATGAAGGGAGGGAATGCAAAATGAGCCTTCAGTGCTAAGAAAAAGAGAGAAAGGCTGTTGAGGGCAGGGTTGGCTTTGGCTAGTCCCAGGCATTTATTGATCTATAATTTAATTTAGTGATATTTCATCTGATAGCTGTCCCTTGCAAAGTATAACTGTTCTCATTCCCCTGAGAACAGCAGAAGTTGCCAGCCATGTCTGAATGTGGCCTTTCTTGGCCCTGTCAGGCCACCCCAAATGAAAAAAAAACCCTTGTTTACGAAAGGAAACACTATGGAAGCGACCATTGCTCCGTTATTTGAACTTCATTTATCAGTTCATTTTAATCCCATAAATTCTTGAAGGATTTTGAATAGTTTTGTAACTCTGAGGACAAAAAAAAAGACAAAGTGGATGATAACACTCTTAAATGAGTTATTTAAGATCTAATGAGTGGTTTAATCACTAACAGTCAGTCAACCTGTACTTTGATGGCAAGATCCAGTTTTGGGGAGCGATTATCTTTAGTCACATCAAAGAGCTTGAATTGCTGAAGGGAGTGTAAACCCAGCTCAGCCTCTGCCATGGAGTGACATGGTCTGGGCTCTGGTGACTAAGCTTTCCTACAACAGAGGAACTTGCTCATGTCCAGTTACATACAAATTTGTCTTTAGAGTGTTTATCTAGACTTAAACTGCTCTTTTCTCTTTTATGAAACCAATGCTGGTGTTGGAATCCTTGTTGGTTTATCTCCAATTTATTCATATCAGTTGTTGAAAGGAAAACAAAAAATGTTGATGAGAAATAGAAAAGAAATGCTTGTATTCCCAAGCCCACTGAAAAAAACTCTTTAGGACAGGCCATGCCAATGTTGCTATGCCGGGCTGGGGGAAACCATCTGTGAGAGCAAAATGTGAGGTGCTTGGAGGAAAAAAAGCCAGATTTGCAAACAAAAAAAAGTGTGAAAAAAGATGCACAAAACCATACCTCATATGGGGCAATATTAGCAGAAACTTTAAAGTTCCTTAAGGTGTTATATAAGCAAATACAGTGACCATCATAGACCTGCTCTTAAAATCATTGTGTCTCACAACAACCTAATATTTATTTCTGTGAGAGCTGACATGGAGAGCTGTAATGCAGCACTGTGTGGGGGTTTCTTTTCCTTGTAAATCATACGGATAATGATAAAATTTGTTAGCAAGATGGCAGGAGCAAGGGCAATATTACAATAGATTTGGTAGAAGAGGAGAGAACTGATTTTTACTGAATCTGAACCTAGTGCATCTGACACCCTTTAGATGCAGAAATGCTAAATTGATGTTATTTGTATTATACTGCAGCAGTCTGACCCCTATTATATGAAGAGTATTTATGTATCTTGCCTTCTTCTTAACATGAGGCTACGACAAATGCCAAGGGCAGACAGCTGGACTAATATGGATCAACACATCATGTCTTTCCAAGGTGGCAGCTGGAAGACAAATGAGATATACCAACAAGTATCTGCAATAGCACAAGTTGTTGACTTAGATTCCTTTTATTCGGTAATGAAGTAAAAGTCCAAGCTGCTACTAGGAGATGCAACACTAGCCTGCTGTAAATGGAAAAGGAGCCTCTGGGATTCAAAGCTTGGCTCTTGATGAGGAGCCTCGCAGGGCACGAACACACTCTTCTACCAGGCGAGCAGCCTCTTTGGCTGTGCCCCTGTGCACCGAAAAGCCACCTGCCCCATGCCCATAGTTGTGGACCACCAGAAGCTTAACTTCTCCTTGGCTCAAAATCTCTCTCTGCAGTCTTACACTGTGCCTGGATGGCCTCAGGCCCACCTTCACCTTGATATCCTGAGCTTTCTGCAGTGAGGGCTCAAGGGAACAACATCTGTCAAAGATGTCTTTGGTAGTTCCAGGATCAGGGGAGAGACTCCAGCTCTCCTTTTCCCTGGTTCCCCCCAGGGTTACCCTGTGTATGCCTGGGTAGATGTAAGTTAAGCCATCCCCATCCCGGATGAAGTTTTTCACCCAAGGAGCATGAACCTTGAGTACTTGTCCCCTGACAGGGAAGAGCTTCTTGTCTCCCACCAGCTGGTGGGCTCCAATGCCTGCGCAGTTGACAACGATGTCATATTTGCTGTGCAGCTCCCACAAGTCTGCAACTTTTCTGGTGTACATCTGGACTCCAGTTGCCTTCAACCTGCAAAAAGGCTCCAGAAGTGAAGCAGAAAACAAACCTCTAAACCCTCATGTAATTATTATGAACATTAAGTAAATAAGATAGATTGCCATTTGCCTTTACATAGTGATCAAAGCTAAACAACAGATGGGATGAAAAGCAAAGAAAATTCCATGGGAGTTCTGTTTGTGATTTGTCTGATTTGATCTCATCAAAGACACTTTTTAGCTTGGTTGGGCTGGAAAAGATTCAGCAAGTTGATCAGTTTTAGAGAAGGGTCTGGTAGAAGACCCTAGGCAGGCAGTCAGGTCCTCATGGTCTTATTGATTTATTTCTGTAACAGTACCAAGCTTTAACAGCTCAAGCAAGCAGAAAAATAACAGACTTATTTACCAACTTACTCATGCTAGTGACAGAGCTATCATACTACACCCCTCTAATGCCCCTGTTACGTGTCGTCACATTCATGCCTCTGGAGCCATGTAGTCATCTAGTGCCATGTGCCAAGTCCTGCTGGGCAGATGTGGCATGGGACCTTCAGGGAGCACCTCTAACCTCCTAGAGCAGCAGCCAGAATTCACCCAGAACAGCTCAGAGCACTATACATCTATGTCTGCTCTTCAGCAAAAGTCACCTCTTCTTGAGGTTCATTTTTGAGTTCAGTGTCAAGCCAAATCCTCGCCTGAACTTGCCTGCAGCTTGAAGCCCTTTCCTGTGGAAAATCACTGGCATAAGATGGAGTCACTGCCTGCTGTCAGCTGGATCCAGTTGCTCGGGGTTTTTACCGGGTCTTTTAGCATGAGCAAGACAGGAGATGTTCATGTCTGTGATAATGATAATGATGCACTAAGTGGAAAATCCTTTCCAATATTTTAGCAGCTGGCAAAGCCATCAACCTCACTATAAAGGCAATGGTTTCCTACAAAGCAGTGAGTGAGCCAAGGATCCAGAGCATAGCTGATGCTCTAAAGCCTGGTGTAGCAGGACGCTGAAGCTTTCTGGGAAAAACAAGGAAGGTCTCATGCATCAGCTCTGACTGGGTAACCTGTGGGAGAGCTCATGAGTGTTGCAACTGTGAGTTTGTCATCCTGCCATAAAAAAAAATCAATTGAAAAAAGTCCTGCTGAAAACTCCTGAACTCAAGCAAGCAAGCAAGCAGGAAAAAATTCCTGAACTCTATTTTCGGACCAGCAAGGTGAGCACGAAAACAATTTTCCTTGTCGATTGCCAAGAGCATAGTCTATAAATACTGCTCAGGTCACTAGGGATTTGAGAATTAGTTACATGTTTAATAAGCTCTCACTTCCCTTCACCAGGGAGAAGAGAAAGAAAAAGAGCTTGATCATCTCATTAGATTACATCCTTTGAGAAATAAAAAGACTACAGCAGGAATGAGGAGAGGACAGAAATCATGTGGCATATACTAAATGGGCTGTACAACTTAGTTGTCCTGCAGCAGAAATTGCTTCTGTTAGGCAATGAAACATGACAGAGAATGTGTACTGCTAGATGGCATAGACTCACAGGGCACTGGTGCCACAGGAGTACTCATAGCCTGGCTGGCTGCTAGAACATGAAATGTTTTTTTCGCATTTTGCAGTGTGGTGACAGGCATCCAAGTAACCAGCTAGGCTGGCAATTTGTATTTTGGTGTCAGTACACATCTTTTTACTTAACCTCAAATCAGCTTGCAGCCTATCACTTTCTCTCAATCAGAGACAGCAGTTATTTGCTAACTTTAGAGGTACTTGCACGGATCAAATACACATCCCAGATGTCAAAACCCTTTTAGATCTGCATCCCGTCTCTCCTATGGCTCTCCAAAACCCATGTACTTTGGGGAAACTTGGAAACTGGCAGATTTTAAAACTTTGATGTCAATACAATCATGAACTCTGAAGCCATGACTCCTCAGAGTGAGTGGATCACCCACCTTAGTCAGGCAAACATTTTCAAAAGGTTCGTTACCAGGTGATACTATTTAACATTTTTTCACCTGACTAGATTAAGAAACTACTCCGATTGGTGACCAAATTTGAGATGAATTGGTGCAGCCACTTCTAAAGTCTAAAGTCTTCACAGATAAGACACTGTCCTAGACATGCTTATTCTCTCAGGGGCTGGTTGTATTTTCAAAAACAGAGGGATATTATTTGGGAAGTTTGACAAATGAGGAGCACCAAAACATTTTCTTAGGGCATTGCAGATTCCTGATGTACCTTCAAGGTCTGGCTGGCCAGGCATGGCCCCTGTGGATGTGTTGGCCCTTTGCCCGGCATCACTTATACTCCAAGTGAGTGAGTACAGACACACTGAGAAAAAGTGGATATTGGATAAACAGGGCATTTCATTTTTGAAAAGTTGGATATTTCCTTAGATATTGCGTCCCCGAGGAAGAGCTTGTTGCATTTTCCCCAGTGGCAAACAGCCTTTTCCCAGTTTTTTTCAAACCTAAGGCTCTCAAGGAGGACCCCCTCTCCTCCCAGTCCCTCTGCCTGGGTTTCTCTTTGCATGCCCAGCCTGCAGCAAAACCAACCTTTTCTCCAGCCACAGAAGGTAGGGTGGACAGTCACATTTCAGTGTTGTAAAGGCTTGACCAAATTGGTGCTGTGGGAACTTTTGTAGTTCTGCTTCAGACATTGGTCGAAATCCCAGGACAACATCTGACCAGAAAGGTAACTTTTCCTTGGGAGTGCTTTTAAAGACCTGCCACCTAAAAGGACACAGAGAAAAATCTAGAAAACTTCACTGCTGGTGCCCTGCCATGATCAGTGTCACAGAAGTCTTAACACCAACTCAAGAGCTCAGGAACCTGTTTCTGTTCATCAGTGCAGCTCTGAAAGGCTAATAGCAACAGGGAAACATTGCTGCCTGCTACTGCAGTACCTGCCTGGACAAAAAGGCTGAGGGTTGGCACAGCTGAGCTTAAGGGTGACATACTGAAGTAAATAACTGCAGAGAGTTCTTCCAGCAATAGTGTGTGTACAGAGTCCCCTCATACAGTGCCCCACCACGACTGCAGACACCTGGGTGGACCTGGTAGGGCCATTTACTCAGTTCATAGTTCTTTGGGTACTCATAAAGCTATAGAGTGCCAGCCTCAATACTCCCATGAGACAGCTTTCTGTGCATGTAATAGGAAGCATGAATCACCCCCAACACTCATACCCCAGTTGCATCCCTGTACCTAGTTGCTGAAGCTGGAAGAGCCTGAAGTCCCATCCCTATGAAGACCACCTCTGCTCCAAGCAACTGGTGGATGACAGTGTGGAAAATATCAGTTACTAAAGGTGCTGGTCATTCTTGAGCGGTTTTTCTGTGCACACCTATGCATGAATTTTGCTTAAAAATACATCATATCTGAGCAGTTGCAATGCAGTTTCTTAGGAATGCTATCATAAAAGCTACTCCATGAAGGAAATACACCTAAACCCCAGCAAGGAAAGCCTCTCTGCCTCTCCAGAACACAGCACAAACATATCAGTGGCTGCCCCAGGGGGACATTCTTACCCAGACACCAGGTGAATGCCAGCCTCTGATGCTTCAGCTGAGTTGCTGATGGCGAAAAGGTAAGTGAAAGTCTCTTTGAACCACTGCTTCTGCACGTGGATTGGTGTGCCTGCATGTGAATGAAACCAAGCATGCAGAGAGGAATAAGGCAAAGGAGAAGCATACAAATGAGTGTCAAGGATATGGGACAGACAGAGAACACTGTTAAGGCACTTTTCCTGAGCCTCTGCATATTGCTGCACACCAGACACACAGCTGCTATGGGCAATGCTGCGCTGAATTGCACAAACCTGGGTACGTGTGAGGAATGAGCACCCCAGCTGCGACATCACCCGTTGTGTTGGGGCTGAACTGGTCTGAAAGGACAGTCACAGAGCAGCTGGGACAAGTCTCCACAATGCACAGTGCTGTGGACAGGCCGATGACTCCTGCACCAACAACTGCGACCTTGGGTGCTGCCATCTTCTGGATACAGAAGCAGAGGAGATAGAATCCTGCCAACATTCAGAAACAACATATCACAATTACCCAGGCCACACACCCTTGTCAGGCTATGAAATACCCATACAAGATGTAATGTAACCCCTCCAGGGTAAGTAATTGAAGACTAACTGCTGCACAAAACCAAGACTAAGGTAAGGATTAAAAAGAACATCAGCCTTTGATAGAATGACACATTTTTGAAAAGTATTTCAACTGCCATTTGCCCTCAGCAGAGAAGCAAAGGGCAAGAGTGAGACCTGTATGTGCACCACTGACGTTTGGACTGGTTTGGGGTAAGGTTTTTCAATAAAACCCAAGGAAGTGAGGCACTTGTCAGGTTTTCAATCATGTCAGGTGCAAAAGTCATGGAGCTCTGAAGAAACAGACTTTTTGTTGGCACCATAAGCAAAATGGTTGTTTGAATACTGGAATCTCTAGCAATGAGGTCTGTAACTGTCTGGGCAGTGGAAGCAAATCACATAGGGTCCAGCCATTGTGGAAGATGCTTTTCCTTAACATTCATCTTAGTTCCCCTGCTCTTGGAGGAATGGAGGACTCCTGTTCTGCCCCTGAAGACTGTGTTAATTGCTTAGTTCTGTCTTAGAGAATTTTAGATATTAAACCCAAAGCATACTTTCACAGTGTATAGCCTGGCTGTTTACACTACCACATCCAAAAATTATTTGGGCCATAATGCCTTGGTGGGAAAAGTGTGGGAACAGAAGTTACCTGTGTTCTGAGGGATTTTGTTCCCATAGTGACTGGAGGTCTCCAAGTTATCCTTGGCCCTTGTACCTGCCAGAACGACCCACTACTTTGGACAGATCTGTGGGCATCCAAGGCTGCCATGCTCTCTCAGAAGCACACGGTGGTCCCCAGGAACCAGCCAGTCTTGCCTCCTCAAAGGCCTCTATAGTTGCCTCTCTCTGCCATACTTTATAACTCACTTAGTGTCCTGGAGCAGCTGTACTCCACTCCTCAGAATCTTCAACTGCTGATTGTTACTCCAGGAGTTGCAGCGTCTCTTTTGCATAGCACCTGTCCTGGTGAGTGGTGCACAGTTCCTGGCTGACAATCACCTGTCTGCCTGTCCCAGTGACCAGTCTGTGTGCCTGGTCTCAACCATCTCACCAGCTCCATACCAGTGAAGGCCTGAAGCAGAACTAACCATACAAGCTGACTATAGAAGTGCCCACACTATGGGGAAAGAGGACACAGTGTGAGGGGAAAAATAAATGGATCCTGAAACAGAACTGCTGGCCTGCATGGCTGACACCCAGAAACCCAATCTGGAAAATTGCTGGGGGACGGGGAAAAGAAAGGGAAAAAGAAAGAATACTAGTAACAAGAGATTGGTTCTGAGAAAGGTATCTAAACACCTTCTTATTAACAAACCTTCTCGCTCAGCACTGGCAGCTGTGCAAATGGTGTGAGGCTGGCCAGCAGCCTCCCAGCAGCTCATGGACAAGCAGTCCCACTTTTTCAGCATATGCAGTGGGCACATTATGCATCTGCCATAGATGTGCTCTCAGTTGTCCCTCACAACTCTCCTTCACTGAAGGCCTTGGACCATGATAGAGATTGAATTTCCTGACTGACCTCCCTGTCCCCAGGGAAGAAAGGGGAGCTGTGGCTTGGTGGAGGTTCAGGTTTCAGAAATCCTCCCAGTTCAGATGGGATTTTTACAGACAAGTTGGTTCAATATCAACTGATCCCAACGTTGCAAAATCCAGTGAGGGCAGAAAGGGGTTGCCAACAGTGCTGGAGTCTACAGGAACAACTCAGAAGGCTGCAACAGTCACCCGTGCAATGCACTGTTTTTCTAGCACTTAACTGTTGCAGTCCAGGAGCATATCAAGCCCCCATGTGCTAATGTGCCAAAAATTAACTGGGTGCAAAGCAGAGGCTACACACAGCTTGTATCAGCAAGTGCAGCCCAGGCTTCGCAGAATAACTGACTGTGCTATGAGTATTAAGGTTCACCTGTGGCTCTGCCCTAGCAGCATAGCCTGCCTGCCTCTTGCTGGGCAGAAAGAATAGAACAAGAAACTATTTTTAGCTGATGTGGCAGCCCAGCATAGTCCCAGAGTGGGGGGATACTTATCATCTCCTCAGACAGGCCTGTACTGAGAGTTTTGCAAAAAATCAACATTTAAAAGGCAGATCAGTTGCAGTAACTTGGGGAAGGAGGCAAATGGTGTCAGGTACTGTTTAGCTCTCTGTCCCTTCTTAGTGTCAGAAGAATGGGACAGAAGCCAGAGGGAGTTACCTGGAGCTTTAATTCCTCAGCAATGAGGACATCAGCTGCCTGATGTGGGTTTCATGCCCCTGACACCCTCCTGCTCCTCCCAGGCCAGAATGAACTATTTTTAAAAATACTGAGATATTTTGTAATGTCCCTTAATCTCCCAACCCTCATAAAGAGAGCCTCATGTGACGCAAGGGGGTTTTTATTCCTTTTTGCCTCACATAGCTGTATGTCGCCACTAAGTGCCAATAAACCTTTAGCTGTAACATCATTCTAGCAGTGGATAACATGATCAATATGGACAAATATAGCGGTCCCCAGCAGACACACACACAGAGGAACATGCACTCTCACTGCCAGCTGCAGCTGCAGCCTGCAGACAGAGCAGGCTGGCCACTCTGAGCTTGTGCAACCCATCTGGCCTACCAAAATAAGCATATTTACATGCCCAAATAAACAGTGGAAAAAACCCAGATGAACTGTTGACCAGAAAATGGAACAGGAAGTAACTAGAGAAAACCAAAACCTGCTATATTTGAAGTCCTGTGGGATTTTTTTTAAAACTTACTCTCATCATAATTAAATACTGAAATACTTTTGAATCGCTTGAAGCCTGTGGTACTGGGAAGCAAAGGCACCAGCCTTTCTAAACTGCTGGAGGGGCTTGCTCATCCTACTTTGGAACACTTTTTCCCTAGCTCTTTTTTTTTTTTTTTTGGCTGATCACTTTTGTTTATTCTCTTCCCCAGTTTACAAGCGCCATTGACCATTGGTGTTGCTTCCCTTCCTGTGAACCCAGAGAGGGGTTTTGCCAGGCAAAAACGTGGTGCTCATGAGGACTGACCCATTCCGGGGCGTTTGCTGAGGAGGTACTGATTTTGGCCTTTTGACTCTGGCTTAGTTCCTCTTGTGCCATTTGGGCTGCTGTGTGAGATGTACATTCAGGAAGTGCCGCAGGAGGAGTGCAAGGATGCTCTCTCTTCAGGAACAGGGTAATCTGCTCCTCGAGATCCTCTCAGCCTTTCTGCACACACGGCACCACTACCAGAACAGAGACCAACGAAAGCCACTGACACAGGGCACCCCGGGGCTACCAGGGAGGCCTCCTCGTCCTTCAGATGGCTGTTCGCATGCACGGGAAACACCTCCTAAGGGATGGTAGGTTATATCCCCATCTGCCTGCTGAACTACCTACCACCTTCACCACCAGCACCTACACGGCGAGCGCTGCTCTCGCTTCCCTCCCAAACCAGAGAGCTCTGCGGTCCTCGCTCCCCGCACGGCGGGGCTTGTCCAGCCCGTCGCTCTGTGCGGGCAGAAGGGGATCAGGGAAACGCTACCATCCCGGATCTCCTCCCCCAGCCAAGCCCTCCCTGCTTCGGCTCCGGGAGCTGGGCTGTCCCCGCTGGAAGTCGCGGTGGAAGTTCCCAGTCCCTGCGCAACCCCTGCGGCCTCTTCTCCGGCCCTCGGCAGAAAAAGGGCCTCGGCATCCAATCTTTCCCTCTTCAGCGGGAAGTACCGTCTGAAAACAACCCCAGCGGGGAGAGCAGGCGATACCTGGTGAAGAGGAGGCCCGCGGTCCTGCCTGGAAGAGCTGCCCTCTCGGGGAGCGTGCGGGAGCGGCCGGCGCGCCTTGGCGGAGGTGGTGCCGCAGCCCCGGGGCGCTCCCGGGCCCGGCTCCGCCGGTGAAGGAGCTGTGTGTGCCCAAGCAAGGGGCCTCCTCTGGGGCTGGCAGCGCTCCCGGAGCGCCCGGCGGCCGCGCCTTGGCTCGGCCGGGGCCGGGGCCGCCTGCCAGAACTTTGGCCCTTGGTATTTCCCCAGTGCGCTCCAGGGGAGGTTCACGGGACCCGCTGTGCCGCAGGGATTTTTCCTCCCTCACAGGCAGTTGTGTTCTGAGTGTTTCTGAAGCTGCCTTGGGATTTCCACAGCGCTTGAGCAATGGTGCGAGAGGGGAACTCCAGCCACCGCAGGTCGGTGGGGAACGAGTCTCTGCCAAACCGCGAATGCCTAATGAGCACAGCCAGTCAGGGCTGTTTTCAGCGGAAAAACACAAGTTTGTGAAAAAAACAAACCCCTCTGCAGGATCGCTAGGACGAAATCGTAGACCATATACCCCTGTTTATTGCCTCTAGGGCATTTGCCGTTGGCATTATGTTTGGGCTAATATTTGACAGCCTGAGCATTCTTCCCTGAACACGCTTAGCAGGACGGTGTTTGCCAGCTGCTCCCCTCTAGCCCTGCCGAACACCGTTTGCCATGGATCTTCCAAGCAGGCGCCTTTTCTTCGTAGCCTTTTAAATACAGACTAGCAGCCATCCGAAGGGGATCTGTGCGTACAGCAACATACGGCGAATTGTTCTCGTCTCCCAGTCTAGCTCTGTTCTTGAATGGTAAAACTAAAGCCATGATATATTACACATACATAATCACTGACCTTTAAGATGCTTATGTTTTAGGGTTTTTTTCCTTTCAACAGTGAAAGTAACAAGGCATAATGATCCCAAATTATAGTGTATCTTGATTTTTATGAGTGTTCTGAAAATAGGGGGGTTAAGACAGGGAAGGCAGCAGAGGAAAAGAGGTTTACTTGTTTAGAAATTGAATTGTTTATGGTCTTGTATCGATTATAAAATGTACACTATTCTAAGTCGTTGCAGGATATCTGCAGTAGCTTTGGAGATGATCCTTTCACAAACAGAGATCTCTTTCAAATATAATCAGAGATTGCAGTGCCAGCTATGATTAAAGCTGCCCGCTACCTCTCCTGAGATTCTATTGCTCATTTCTTATAACTTTGCCAAATTTGAATGACTTGGATTGAAATGTTCTGTGACAGATGTTTGCGCAAATCTGAATGTTTCAGGGAATTCCCAGTGTATTTTTTCCTGAGAATGAGATGCAGGAAATTCAAGCTAGTTTGGGATGCCAAATCTTATTGTAATGTCATTGAGAAAAGTCTTCTATGGATTAAATTACTCTGGAAAGGTGAACACACTGTGTTTTGCTAAAGAGCCCATAGCTAAAGTACAACATATTTTAGGACGAAGAAAAAGCTTTGTTTGTGCTTTCTGTGTAATCTAGGTATGTGTCTTCCTACTACAAATGTTTGTTTACCCATGCAGGCACCTAACACCCAACTCCTTAGTGCTGCCATTGTTTTTCTTACCTCTGCTCTTCCCTAAAATAAACAGCACAATATAGATCCCCTTTGGTCTAACTCCCAGAGCCCTGATAAACTGAAGATCAGCCATTCTTTATTAAGGCCTTCAAGATATGAAAAGCTTTTTGCTACATACGTTGGTGTTCTCTTGTGAAAGATGAGAAAAAGGACAAAGACAGCTCTGCAGAACAGCCCAATTGCTAAAGATCCCCTGAATATTTGTGTATGTATTATTCGATGTATTGTGCAAAGGATGTCCTTTTGAACTAACAAAATAATTGTCTAAATAGTATTCCAAGTGCAACATTCACCTATTTGTATTTTGAGTATGCTTCTGACAAACTCTGTGATAGCAGCTATTGTAACCTTTGACTTAGTACAACTACTGATTTGGACAGTCAGGAAGAGAGTGCCAGCCTTCTGGCATAGAACAAACACAGTCCTGATTGTACTTGGAGCTCTTTCTGAGCCATGACTGGCAGTGGTATCCCAGCACACCACCAAACCAGCTGGAGCAGTGCTTAAGAAGCGTTTCCCTTTACCTTAGTATTCCCTTGCTTCGTGTACTTTGCTGAATAGAGCCATAAGCAGAAATGACCTCTCTCAAACCTGCTTCTAATCTTGTGAATGACATGACTATGCCACTTCTTTAACCAGTTCAAGGATCAAACCAAGCATCAGTGTCCGTGGCAAGTTACCAATTCAACAAAGAGTTTAAGGTTTGCCTCATTTTGCTGTTTTCCCCTGTTATTTACTTACTTCTGGGGGAATTCTTTCAATATGAGGAAGAAACCAGCAGTACTGAGATTCTTATCGAAAAAGCTTTGTGAAAATATTTACTGAGAGATTGCCCAATTATCCCTGGTTCTTCTGCCATGTTTTTGATCATCTCAGTCAAAACTACTTTGTAGTCTTATCAGTGGAAATGAGACTGTGCAGAGAATCTTTACAAGAATCATCCCTTGATGCCATTTTTTTCTTATTCCTGTGCAAGCCTGTTCATCTCCACATGTAATGTTATGAGGTAATGTTAATAACTAAATGCCTGGGAGCATTCCATGCTGGAATCCTACTCACTTGCAACAAACACCTGAGCAGGATCCATGCCTAGTGTGCTGCTCCTGTGTGCTGCACAGGAATTCAGAGAGAAGAGTTGGTTTGTCACTAAATGTGATATTCCCTATTACTTCTGATTATTTATAAACATAGAGAACTTGCTTTTGCACAAACCTGTCTACAATCACTTTTTATATACCAGTCATATTAAAAAAGGATATTTCCCTATTTGGGGTGTATACTTTTTAGGTTCGAGTTTTATCAGCTTGATTGTGCTCAGTGCTCTTGAAATCAGTATAATAGGGATGATTAAATTTTCTCAACTTTAGCAAACAACTATTTGGACCATTCATTATGGTTTCTTTCAGGGAGGAACATAATAAGCCTTCAAAACACAAATGATGAAGCAAAGTGATGAGTGCAACTTGATCAGAAAACATAAGATTAATAAAATATGCATGGGAAGTGGACTAGTTTGCACTAATTAGAGATTTAAGGGAAGTGAAGAATAAATAGGTTCCTGAGAAGGTCTAAGGGGACAAATAACAAGGAACAGGGCTATCAGTTGCTTCAGTTCTTATTTTCCTTGCACTGTCTGCCCACTCCAATTCCTGCATGAGGAATCTACAGTTATTCTTCACCTCCACTGAACAGGTGGTTACAAGTATTCTGTCATTTCTGTAGTCACCTACTCTCTTTTCTAGTAACTCACACCCATTCTGCAGTATCTGCAGCTATTTTTGTCACTACTGAATGTGTCTGAGGGACTATGCCCCAGTCAGCTTTTACAAAGGCAAAACCAAATCATGTCCTTCCTGCAACTGAAATGCAAAACATGTCACATTTTTAATGCACATTTTGTTACAGCCACCATCTAACACTTCACCCAAACCTTGACTTACACCTTCAAACAGGGAAAAGATACGCACATGATACTTGCTAGCCTAAACCACAGAATATCTAGAATGCCAAAAATGCCAGCCAAGCCTCTTTAAGGGACCTTGAATCAGTCTCAGAGTTGGTGATAGGAGTTCATTAAATTAGGTAAGGGTGTAAAGATTAAAAAATGTGTGTCTGACTTTATAATTTCAGATAATAAATACACAATTTAAAAAAAAATATTGTATTAAATCCACAAATTCTGGGCAAACAAACTCCTTCTTCTGAGCACATACTTTGCCCATGTAATCAAAATGCACACTCTTATCTGGTACAGAATTTTGTACAAAATTATTAGGCTACCAGTACACAGATATGCTTTAATCTTTCTTCCAGTGAAAGGTAACAATGCAGATACTAACTACAGCATACTAGAATTTTCCCTGTTGCAATAAACTTTTTCTTTTGTCAACACTCTACTTTTTTTTTAATTTTTTGAGTTTAATTTCTCCCCTAGGAATCTGTTCTGGGATTCGGACAAGCATTTCTTAAGATGTTTGTAAAGGGCATAGGATGACTGTATTGGGTCTGTCTGAGATGGAGCCCATTTTCCCATAGCAGTCCTCACAGCACTGTGCTTTGAATCAGTGGCTAGAAAGGTGTTGATAACACACCAATGTTTTGACTACTGCTGAGCACAGCATTGGGACTGTAGTGTTCCTTCTCCAACCAAGGACAACATCTGGGAGGGGACACAGATAGGCCAGCTGACCCAAACTGACCAAAGGGATATTCCATACCATGTGACATCAGCTCAGAAATAAAAGCTAAGGAAAGGAGCAGGAAGCGGGGGCATTCCTTGTTTCCAATGGCGGTCCGCTGAGAAACTACTACGTGTGTTAAAGCCCTGCTTCCTGGGACAGTGGCCAGACATCGCTGCTGATGGGAAGCAGAGATTAGATTTCTACTTTGCTTTTGTGTGCGAAAGCTTTGGTTTTGCTTCTAGTATCCCAACCCACAAGTTGTTTACTATCT
>VYZS01050729.1:0-47219 GCA_013400695.1 Neodrepanis coruscans
GTGGCAAAGTACAGGACTTATCACACGTGATAGAGTGTTATAAAGTGAATTGTGGCTGCTGAGGAGCCCTTTCAGGAGTTCAGGGCTGTGGCTGAAACCTTTGATCAGCTGTATCTCTCCTCAGCAAAGAGGGGCTGGTGCACAGGTAGGGAAGGTGGAAGCTTCTGTACTCCCTGTCCCAGGGTCCACTTTGGCCTTTTCTGAGTCAGTCCTCAGTGGTGATGGCTGTAAAAGAGTGATAAGACTATTTACTGCAAGGTGCTTGAATATGGAAAGTGTCAAGGATCACTCTGATTAATGGCAAAGTGATGTCAGAGGGGATATCACTACGTATAATAAACCATATTTTTCCATGTGGGTTCACTTGGGTTAAAAACTGCAACTTGACCAGAGCCTTTTGCCATTTTATGTGAATGAAAGTGCAGTCTGAGCTGCTGAGTTTTATAGAGCAGGTGCTCATTTATCACTCCTTTAAAACGCAGAAAAACTGTTAGGACATCAGATGTGGCAGGAGGCTGTCCAGGGGGCTTACACACCTAAATCCTTTTGGTTCCCTCTAGAGTCAGGTGGACAGAGAACATCTTCTAGTGACTGAGAGATTAAGCTTTTGGAAACCAGGCAACCAGCTCATCCTGGCTCAGCTACTGGAGGGTAGATATGAGATGGGAGTGAAGTCAAACAGCATTTACAAGAATCAGCTGTGGTCCAGATGCAAAGCAAGCAGGGAGTTACTGCTGGGAGCACAGGCTGGCACTGGCTACAGAGCAGCTCAGGTGGGCACTTCCTCTGTAAGAAGATTTGCAGACCTGCTCCCTTCAGTCCTGGTGAGATATGATGTTTGGCTTTACCTTGCCTTGTTTTCCCTGCTGTTCCCACTGTGGAGGCAGAACACCACTGTGGTGGTGCAGAAGTCATTTGCATCCTCTCCTGTGAGGATGCACCAAGGCATTTTATAATTTCACTCACACAAATCCAAACTGGGACTTGTCAGAAGGGATGTGAGTGCAGTAATAGATCAAAGCTTGTTGGAAACCTCTAACCCCTCCAAATATACTGGAAGAGAGGAGCAGTCCCATCCAGAGCATGATCCCCTAAGGGTAAGGCTTACAGGAAGAAGCAGTATTTTCTATAAATCCAACTGATATTATTGGAGAAAACTTTCAGGAACGCAACTGCTCCTTTTGTGCTGGGAGCGGAAAATGTGAGGCTTTGGGCTATGGAATCAAACCTTATCCTTAGGACAGGATTGGGCCCCTGAGCACCCTGCTGTGCTCTGAACTGGCTGTGTGATGTTGTTTAATCATTTGCCTCCCTGGGATCCCAGTAACTAAGGGAACCATTTTCTTTTGCAGATGGAGAAGGGAATCAAATAGTTGAACCCTTAGTAAACATGCAAACACAACTGGTAGTCTTTGATGATTTGTTAGCTTGGACCTAAGCCAGAAGACCTGGGGATTTCAGTCCAAGTTCCTGGAGCTCCATAGATGACATGCAGAGCAGCAGATCAGAGTCGGAATGAGTGAAGCTTGTTATCAGTTGGAGATGTGGCGAGGGGGGTTTCCAGGTGGAATCTTCTTAAAATATCTCCTGCCCACTTCCAATCTGGTAATCTTGGCTGAACCTAAGTCACCTACTTAATAAAAATTCCATATTCAGTCCATAGAAATGCTTCCAGCACAGTTAGATCAATTTCCTCTAAGTAGCAATAAATGTGTTTTCCTTTAAAAGGCCAACACAAGCACATTATCACAGCCTATAATCCCCATTCTCTCTATTAGCTCAAAGTACATCCTAGAGGCCAAGGGTCGCAGCTAAAGACTAATCTGTCTCATTAGCCTGTCTAATTTATCTTAACTAGGGGGACACAAACACACTAAAACTGTTAGGGAGACTTTTTGATCAGGATATGGGAGTCATTCATCAGGGTCCTGCAGCTTCTAGAGACAGGAGGGAAAGAAACAACCCAGGGACAAAGACATTCCCCAAGGAAGCTCTGCACCCAGGCAGCTAGGAGGGGGCAGGAACTCTCCTGGAGGCTCCTGCTATCCTACTAGGCAACATCCCAGCAGGATAGGGGGAGAGATATGGAAAAGCATCTCCTTCTTGTTCTCACTCACATGCCATCCAGCAGCTCAGCGTCTTCCTTGCTCAAGCTTCACTTTGACACTGCAGGCACTCACTGGACAAGGGAAAGGTTTGAATCCATCTGGTTAAAGTTTAACCTTTCCCCAGCTCCAAGAGCTCTGTCAGCCACCACAATTACTTGGGAACATGAGCTGCTCCTCCTTCTCTGATGTTCCTGACTCTCCTGGTGGCTCCCAGCTCATCCCCTCTCTGCTGCCCTGCCAGGCAAATGGAGAAGGGTGATAAAATACACAGTGCTCAAATCCACTAGGACGTAGCATGAAAAATGAAGTAAAAAATAATCCCTGTGGAGTATTTTGCTTTCTGATTATCCAGACAGATATTTTGGATGCTCCAGCCCAACAACAGAGCCCTACTCCTGAGCAGCAAACCCTGAGGCTTGTTCCCAGCCCCAAGGCTCCAACCCACGTTTTCATCCTGAATGCTCCTGGCTGGAAGGAATTTCAGAACTTGTGCTGCCTGCACACCTTTGTCAGATATTAAAAGACAAGTAGGTTTTCTGCTAAGAAAAGAAGGAAACATAGGTTATTTAAGGAGTTTCAATTAAGGAGGAAGCTGGTCAAGTTCTAAATCAAAGTCAGCTCTTGAGATTCTCCTGAGAGAAAGAAGAAGGTTATATCTTGGATACTTGTCTCTGTCTCAGAAATATGTTCCTCCAGGATAGTTATGTTTCAAGTGACAATCAGCCATGGGAAGGAAAACACTGCTATCACAAACCCTTTTTCCCCTGCACAAACCTTTTTTCTGTATCACGTGTGTGCCCTTACCCTGCCCTTTGTGTCACTGCTGTGTCAGAGCCCCACGGGACACAGCTATGCAGAGATGAGCTGATTAAACTTGACCAAAGTCCAGCTGCTGTGAAAACCTTTCAACACCCAGCCAAGGGGCTGCTGCCAAGGACAATGATCACGACAGAAATGCTCCTTGGGCACCCATCTTCCTCCCTCTCCATCGATCACCTGCTGTGCAATGAGCACCAAGGCTGAAGCGGTGGAGTTCAGGGTCTGCCAAAGGGCTCACGTCCTGGGATTTCACCTGTGGGAGGGAAGTTTGAGGTGTATAAGATAATATAAACAGGTTAAATTTTGAAGTTGCGACAACTTGGCAAGAGGATTTATAAAGTGTCACAGCAGTTTGTGTCACCTTGTTCCATTTTTTGTCATCCACTTTTACACTTCCAAGATGCTTGAATGGGAAATATTCAAGGGAAAATTAGCTTTGCTCTGCCTTTCACTGCAAGGAGTGTGTGTGCTTTCATGGATGTTGCCCACAACCTGGGCAGAAGAGAGAAGAAAAGGAAGGAGATGGTGAAGATTCTCAAATGCTCAAATGCTGGAGCCATACCTATTGCTGTTTCTTTAATCCTGTTGGTGAACTGTCACAGGCAGGAAAAACCACAGGCAGGATCATGTACCTCAGCCTCTCTGGGTAATTGTCCCCACTGCAAGCACTGGCACGAGAGTTTCTCATTCAAATAAGCAGCTGAACAACCTTATCCAGATTTATTTTCAGAGAAACTGTGGCCATCATTATTCTTATGCACTGAAATTAAATAGACACTTTTTGTACAGAATATATTGAGAATGCCAGTCTATCCAGATTTTGAGTAATTTTTAATCACAGATTGCATTAAAGCTCCTAATATTGACTTTTTCAAGTGTCTTAAACAACCCATAGCATTTGGCACAAGTCCCCTCTACTGGGGGAAAGCCAACTCGTGGATCTCAAGTACTCACACAGCTACGTGCAACTTTGAAGCTGTTAAGAAACGTTCCTGTCCATCCAAGTTCATTAAAGCAATCAAGCACATGCTTAGTTTTAATCACAAATTTACCTCTGGTTGAAACAAAGCACTAATGAATAGTGAGATTTGAGTGGTCACTTAAATCTGTGTTTCAAATATTTATGGACATTGTGCCTGCTTTTTCTTTTCTTTCATTTTTTGTTTTACTTAAGACTGTTGTGTGACACTAACCACAAGTTCTGGACAACGAAGGTTTAGGTCAGTCTTACTCACATAGCCAAGCTCCTTTGGGCAGGATAAACTCACCCCATGTAGCATGTCCAGGCTGGGCACCTTGTCTAAGCAGATACCCCCAGTTTCTTCTGCAATCAGGAGAGGAGATGGGCACCTCTGAAGAAGGATTCATTTTTCTGTCTGGGGCAAGCATTCTAGGGCAGATGAATCAGTTTGTGGGGATCCTTGCCTCGTTCCCAGGGCAGCCAAGGAAGTNTGAGAACAAGGGTGGGAAGTGCCGACTCTTTTTCCCAAGCTCTGCTCACAGCCTCCTCCAGATCACTAAAGAAGACACAGCTATGGAGTTAGAAAACAGCCTTGTTTTCCCCACTTGCAGAGACTTGCAGAGACAGATTCCCAGCTGAAGATCCTACCCACCAACTTTAAGGCATATTTATTCAAGTATTAATCAGAAGGTGGGGTGGAAGCGCTTGCAGTGTCCTGGGAATAAGGGAAAGTGGAGGAGATGGAAGGGAGGGAGGGAAATTCATTTGCTGAGATGATGGAGTGACTCCTTCAAATGAAAAATTACTAATGATTAAAGCAATGCTTGAGACTGTCCGTTTACATTTTGAAGGTGTATTATCCCAGCCAAAGGGGTCCAGTGCTCAGCACCTCTTCCTACTGATTACCATCTAGCTTTCCATTTTCATATAACCTTGAAATACAATAAAGTCAATGTATGCACAAGGATTCTCTTTTTCTGAAGGCTCGAGTGATGTAAATGAAGTTATTTTCTTTTATCATCCTTTAACTAGAATCTATGTTTAAGCCTCATCCTACACCATTTCCCTTTTAGAGGAATGAGAGGAGGCCTGTGTCCACCCTGCATGATTTGTATATCTAGTTGTCAGAGGTAAACCATAGAATAGTTTGGGCTGGGAGGGACACTTAGGATCATCTAGTTCAGCCCACCTGCAGTGAGCAGTGACGTCTTCAACCAGATGAGGTTGCTCAGAGCCCCATCCAACTCGACCTTGGACGTTCCCAGGGATGGGGCATCCACCACATCTCTGGGAAATCTGTTCCAATGTTCCAGCAAGCTCGCTGTAAAAAATTACTTCCTTATATCTAGTCTATCCAGATATCTTCCACCCCGCCTTCTGATTATATCTAGTCTATCCTACAGCTAGTCTCTGTCTGTTTTATCTCTGTCTAAATCTAAAGAGTATAGGAAAACATAAAGGAGATCCCTCTTTCTTTGATTTTATATCTGACTTGGTAGTTGGGAGTGTACAAAACTCTGAACTCCTTCTCTGAATGAAGGTGTTTTATAGCATTGAATTCCCACAGCAGTAACTGATGGCTTTATTCTGCCCCCTCCTCCTCCCCCTAACAGCACCCATGCTGTTCTTCCTACAGCAGCACCTCAGCATTTCCTGTGCTGGAGATCACACTGGCCAGTTATTTTGCAATGCAGATAAACCCTCTTTGCATTATTTCCAGGGGAGAGAAAGAGAATAGAAGATCGTCTTTTGGAAATCAGCTGCCTCTTCCTTACATGCTGTTTTCCACTGTCACAAAAACATTGCATCCCTCCATTCCAGATCTTATATCCAACAAGCTTTTGCTGACTACATAACCTTCACTAACCTGAAATTCCTGAGTAGTCCCAGGAGCTCAATGCATCTTGGAATAAAATTTTTGTAATGTCATTTAAGGGTATTCCTAATCCAGAATTATTAAAGAGGCCTGGGTCATGGGAATTGAGTTTGACACTTGACAAATACTTGGCTTTGTGAAAATGGACAGGCCACTGAAATAACTGCCTTCGGATGTCACATGAAGAGAAATTAATTCTTTATTAACTTCCGCAATGATAATCTAATAAACTCATTTGGTCTACTAGTTTCAGCACTTAAAGCACTCAGTCGATTGGATGCAAATAGATTTTTTCTTACCCTCTGGAGCAGTGCCTCTGTGATGTGCAAAGGGACATCAGTGTGAAAAGTCAGGCCTGGCATGTTAGGATTTGGTGTACACGTCCAGATCCTGTGGCTGCTTCGTGGGAGAGAAACAGGCACAGCAGAAAGATAAATAGCAGGGGCTAAAAAAAATGCTCTATTAGGAAAGAAAAGGTGTTTTTATTAAAAATTCATATTTTAAACAAATTTGCTTTAACTTCAATTCAGATCCCATTTCTTCTTAATCAGATATTTTAAAATAATATATAAGAAACCAATATATTAGTTTTTTCTTTTTGGTATATAGCACAAAAAATTAGTCTCAGCCTTATTAGAACTCTATGCTGGATACTATACAAACACAGAGAAAGACAGAGCTCCCATCCTAAAATTTTAGTGGTAAATGCTAAAAATAAAAATGGAACTATGTGGATCAAGCAAGCTTATAATTCTAGAAGCCAAGTGTGTCCAACAAGAAAATAAGGCTGTAATATGGGACCTAAGTATCCAATCAACCCAGCCATTGCCACTTAGAGGTTGAATTTCAAATGTCAAGCCGCAGGCTGCTGCAGATGGACCAGGAGCCATGTTCAAAATAAACAAACAAAGAGGCTCTACAACACAGAGCGAAACACGACCTCGCTCTGCTCATTTCAGACCTTCCCATCAAGAGAAGAGTGACAGAGCTTATTAGTCCGATGCACTTTCAGGGTCATATTTCTATATGCCAAAGTGTCCAAGGCTACTGCTCTGCCCATCAATAAGTTCATGCAACTGTGACCTTTCTCATGTTAGTGCAAACTGGAACCACCAATAAACCTGGCTTTGAGCAGAATATCTGTACCACACCACTGCTGCTTGTCCTACACCCACACAGCACATCCCCGATGGCAGTACAGCCCAACAGGAGCTGGACTAAAAAGCCAAGGCAAGGCATGTTTCCTGCCAGCAGGCATTTCTTACCCTGCCTGTTGGTGCAGCACATAAAAAATGCTTCATTTGCAAAAGCCAAATATTTATTAGTATTTGCTAACCGAGTTCCTCCATAATGACATGAAAAATTGTGATGTCTAAGTCTGTCAGTTCCATGTAAATATATAATTTGCACAGGAATGTATAAATATATGTGTGCGTATTTACTTCTGATTAGTGGCAATTATCCTATGAAAGAGATGCTGGAAATAGAGCACGGGTTTTCTAGATTGGTTTAAGTATCAGTATCCTCTCTGCTGCTCTCTTTTCAGAGGCAATGCAGGATGGAGGACTTCTCCAGCTCACTGTGGCTTCCTCTCTGGTCCATCTCATGGTCCATCACAAAATGGGCTGATCTCTATAAATCCTTACACAATTGAACGAAAAACAAAATCAGGGAGATCTAGAGGACCCAGATGAGCTTCCAGTTCTGAATGAGCCTCAGCAATGTTTTCAGCTTTCCTTCCTGAATATTTCTGAGACCTAAGTAACCAGCTGCCTTTATCTGGGATATCATTCTCACTGGCAGTCTGATGCCCTGGAGGATTTGAGCCTTGCTGACTGATATGGCTTCATAAATGCAATTTTGGCTTCTTTGTGGAAAAAAGTCTCCTTTTTAAACCCGCAGTAATGAGTGGCACGCTGGAGATCCTCCCAGGCCATCCTTCCTGCCCTCTGTCCTCACTCTGGTGTGCAGCCTTGAATCTCAGTCTCTCTCACCATTCATACCTCAGTCTTTAGCACTGAACCAAATTAATAGGTGCATATTGAATAGACTCACAGAATCATGGGAAACAACCTGGAAGGGATCACCAAAGGTCCTGCAGTCCTTTCCTCCATGCCAAGCCATCAGTTCTGCCTCTGCTATTCTCAGCAGATGTTTGTCCACTCTAATACCAATGCTGTATCTGTTAATGCTCTGGAGGAATGCCCTGCAGCCCACAGATAATACTGGGAGCTCTAGCAAGACCCAGAAGACAGTCTCTGCTGCTGTCAGGGTGAGAAATGAGTGTCTGTGACACATTCCACTGTGTGCTGAGATCTGTCTCGCTGTGAACTTCACCAAGTGAAAAGCAGCTGTTCCTTATAGGTCACCCTCTGCTTCCTCTCAATACTGGATATAGAAGCAATAAATAAGTAGGGACCTGTTTATGATATATTTTCATGTGTCTCTCCAGCAGGAGCTGATGTGGAAGAACACAGCTCCTCTCACTCACAGACATGCTGTTACCACTCTCCAACACAGAAACATTCTTAACATCATAATAGTGTGGATGTTGGATTCTGAGCTCCTCAAAGACCATAAAAACCATGCTGGCAGGTTTGGGGGTTTGTTTGTGTTTTTATTTCAAGTTTTTCCTCTTACAGAAGGAACAGAACGATGATGTCTTACTCAGCTGTAGAGTTTGCTGCTCATTTCTCCTGAATGGACATCTCGTTCCAGGGACCATCTGTTACTTTTTCCAAAGCTGATGGCAGAAATCCACCAGCTGAGAATCCACTTCTCCAGCTGAGAAGTAGGTGTGTGTCTCAACTCAGCCTGTAGGTGAAAAGCCAGAACATGGACCAGGTAAAACTGTTGTCTGCTGTGGATCTTTGGCTGCTGTGCAACAGCACTGTCTTGTCCTTTCCCAGAGAACAGAGCACAGTCAACACTTCGGGGGAATGAGGGCATGACCACAGGTTCTGGAGACTCTCCAAACCAGGCTGTGACACTCTTTCTAGTGTGGCAAACCTGCTCCATTACTGGAACACTCTTTTTGTCACAAAGACAAAGAAGAATCAGAATGACGTTAAAATCAAGAGCAAAATTCTCCTGCATTAGTAAAATAAAATGCTTCCTTTTGGCCTGGAGAACACTCATTCATTACTGGGTCTTTTTTGCAAGGAAATTTTAAGCAAATGTTTGTAATAACTGGACAAAATGGAAAATGATGGTCCTGTATGATTTTCATATTGCATTAGTTCAGATCTACTGGCAATACCTGCTTCATTTCACCTTTCTCTGACTGAAATCTCCTGGAGATTTCAGAACTACTTCCCTACATCTATATTTGGGTATAATTTGAGTGTAATTTGATACGTAATTAGAGTAGAATAGAAGACTGAGTATTTAACTACCCATACATCTCTCCCTAATTTAAATAGTTCCTAATATATCTGACTAGTTTGCCTCATCCTGCACTGATGTGTATTGAACTGGGGATAATGAAATAAGAAATGTGAGGAAGAAAAAAAATGTTATTTCAGAGTCGGAAGATCACCAATTAATGACATGAAAAAGCCTAGTGGGAATATCTGTGCACTTAAGGCCCCTTCTGCTTCCAGTTCTATGCGGTCATTTAGAACAACTTGTGTTTTTGTGAGCTGTCTCAATGTGATCAAATGACCCACAACTTTTGGACAGGACTTAAACACATAGATGGTAAGAAATAGGATGAATTTCATTCTCGGTTAGATTCATCTCTGTCTTAGACATTGCATTTAAGAGGGGAAGGAGGTGTCTTTTGCACTTGTATCTCTCTGTTTCCCTTTCTTATGTCTAGAGAGTAGTCAGATTAATGGCTTAAAAAAGAAGCCTACATTTGAGATGGTTAAAGATAGGTGAGTTCAGCTCTTTGATGTGTGACTACACATCCCTGACGACTCAGTGTGCCACATCACACTCAGGGAATTGTTTAGCTGTCAGACAGGGGTGGCTGGATTTTGTTCGGGTGAAACAGCACTGCTGGATTTTGTCCTGAAACGTGGGAAATATTTTAGCACATTCCTCTTTTTAACAGTACGAATTGCCCAACTTATGCTTCAGCAGGGGCAGGTGCTGATGGATGTGCAGGCAGGCAAAAGTCAGATGTGGCTGCTCATCTGAGATTTCAAAATGTCATTCTATCTTCAACGGGGGAGAGAGGGGGGATGGGAAATCTTGAAGTTTTGAAGGGTAAAGAAAGTTGCATTTTGCTCAGGATTTAAAGTTCTATTAAGATATTGGTTGGTTTCTTTCACACAATGCAAAATACAGCTATTTAAATAGAATAACTTTAGTATGCAAAATATTGAAAAGACAGTACACTGTAGCCTAAAACCAGCTGATTATTGGGAAAAAAAAACCCGTGTCTATGGAAATTGTTAACCATTCCGTTGAAAAATTCAATGAAATCCACTCTTTGCTGTGGAATGCTTTAATTTAGATGGATCATTACTCTTGGCGAAAAATTGTTTTTTCAGGACCTTTTCCATCCACACAAGAGTACGGCAAAAAGCAGCCTCTGCACAGGATCTCAACCAGCCTGGGCTCCCACCTGCCATGAGCTGGTACAGAACCAACCCCTTTCCCCATCACAAACCCTGGAACAAAAGTATATCTCAGCTGAAGATTATTGGGGTATGTTTTTAAGGTTTTTTTCCCTCAGCATAATACCTTCTGTTCCTTCCAAACAATTTCTAGGGACGCCAACAACACCTCTCACTGTGTCCTGCACCCCAGCGCTGTGCTCTCCACTTCCCCGCCTCCACTGCTGCCTCCCCACCATGCACACCCCAAAATGTTGGGTCACCTCACTGTCCGGCTTTGGAGCATTGCTCCGTGAATTTTCATATCTCCTGGGGCAGCTAAGGGGGGTGGTGAGATCCTCAGTGCTAATTTGCAGCATCTCCTGGGGAGCAGCTCCCAGCCTTGCTCCCATTCCACCGCCGCATTCCCAACACGTTGCGGGCATCCGGAAGCCCCCAGCTTGCTGGCTCACACGCTCCCTCCCCCTTCCTTGTCAGGGTTTCTTTCAGTGCTGAACAGATGGGCACAAGCTGTTTGGAAAACACCTCCTTTCCCTCCCCCAGACCCGTGGAAAGATGCATCACCGGAGCAGGGAGCAGTCCCCTCCCGGCTGTGGCACAGCACCCTTTTCAGAGGGGCAGGTAAAAGTTTAACCAGGCTGTCTTTCAGTGCTGGAGGCAGAGCCGCCTTTCATAGCCATGATAAATTGCTCCTGTCAAAACTACATGAATGCTCATATTGAAAAGCTCTTCTTTCTTTCTTTTTAACTTCTCCCCCTCTCCAGTCTCACGGTGTCTCTCGGTTGTTAGCCAACATTTAATGCCCGCTTAGTCAAAGGGCACTTCCACTCCTCGTCTCTCTGTCCTGTCCCCTGGGGCTGCTGGGGCTGAGTTGTCACAGAAATACTGATGGTGAATAAAATAAAAAAAAAAAAAAAAAAGACAGTGGGGAAGAAACACTTTAATGTTTTTAGGGCTTTTGATTTTAGTTGGATCTTTCTACCAGTAGATCCTAACCAAAGTAATTGCAGGATGGAGATGGACAGACAGATGTCTTTCAAGGAAGTTTACAATAATTAATAGGTTCTAAGCAAATAACTTCAGTTCATATTATTTTCCAAAGGTGATAATGAACACACAGCACAAAACAATCCACTCCACTTCCTCACCAGCAGCTGAACAGCAAGGCCAAAGCATGCTGGAGGTGTCCCAGGGAGGCAGAACCTGTTAACACAGTCTGAAGAGCCTTCTCCACATGTCAGCAGGTGCTGTTGCTCCATGGGTGCCCCAGAGCAGGAGTCACAGCTGGTGTAATCACCATGGCCATGGAGTTGTCTTTTCTTCATCCAAAATTGTCTGATTTTGTCAATGTCCTGGCCCTGCTGCAGGCCTGCTCTGCTGGGTCTGGTACCATGACCACAAGAGTCATGGAGCCCCTAAACCAGTTACACTGGTCACAGAGGAATGGATGGGAGGATGGAGTGGTTGAGATTAATGGGAAGGATGGGTTTAGGGTGCTTGGTGAGCACTGAGCCAGTTCAGCCCAGCCTGGAGAGTCACTCAGCTCCTTCAAGGTCACACCTCCCAGAGAGGCATTAAAGTCCAGTATAAGGAAAGTTGACCTGAACATCCACCCAGAGCACCATGAGATGGTGTTGGTGCCGTGTTTTAACATGTTATAGACACAAGCTCCTCTTCTCCATATAAGCTTGCTGAAGGAGCAGAGCTGACAGGACACACTATGGCTGTCCCCAGCTGTGCTGCTCTGATCCCCATCTCTGGCCAAAGCCCACGATCTGATGGGACAGTGACATTCACAGCACATCCATCCCTGGGCATTGTGTTTCACCTGACCTGGCTGTAGGAAATACTCAAACCTTGGAGCGCTGTTCCCATTTCAGAACATCTTTCCCTCCTCTGCACCACCTACGTGGTAAAAGCTACCCACAAATCAACTCAAGGCATTCAACACACGTCTTCTAAGAAGAGATTTCAGACCTGTTTCAACACTCCACTTTAATTCTTTCCTCTCCTGTTTTTCTGTCCATGCTGATATCTAGCCACCACCCAGCATTCCCAATATATCCTCTAGACTGTAAATATCTGTGCTGCTGCCTTGCTACAGCCAGTCAGTGACAGCAATATCTGACACACATACACACAGCTTCCCTGGATGCATCTTCCCTGTGACAAATATTTCTGCTACAGTCCTCATAACCAGTCACAGTGTCACTGACCTTATCAGTATCAGCCTCCCATAGGGTTCAGCTCTATCCACATCTATGTATGTATTTTGGGATATTAATACCATCAAGACACTCCTGTTATCCCAGCTTGCTATTAACCTTTGCTATACCCATATGCACACAACATACAGGCAATGAAGACTGCACAGCTCTAATTCTGCTTCCACTTACCTGTATTCCCAGATATTTTAATAAAGCTGCATGGGTGAAGAAGTCTGGGATTTGCCCATATATGCATTCTCATTTTAAGAGCTGCATTTCTTCTGATGGCAACAGTCACTGGAAAAAAACTACCCTCTGATGAGGAAAAGAAAAGAGACGTTTAAAGAACAAACTGAATAATCTCCAGAGGTTCCTGTTTAAGAACTACATAAGCACAGGCTCAAAGTCAGGCCTGATCCTTCCTCCCATCAGCTGCCTTCTCTTTCCCTAGCTCTGGAAGTGGTATGCTGACATTTCACCAATCATTTTCTCTATATACCTCATTTTCCCCTATCCATCTGCAGGGAAACTTACTAATGATCCTCCTTTGAAAAGTCCTTCCCAATCCACCATCAGGAATGTGAGTACCTGTGATACCAGCTTAGATGATGATGTGTCTGCTGGTCCCTGCTTGAGCAGAGCCTCAAAACCGCCTGGGGGGCCCTTGCACTACTTCAGCTCGCAAGGGTCAAGCTCAGCAGTTTGCTGCCTTCATCTCCTCTCTCCTCCATGTACTACTTCAAATCAGCCACATTGCACCACAGTTATTAACTGGTTTTGACTGAGTTCTTAAGTTAATTATAATTTCACAGTGTAATATCAAGCATGATTAAAACAATTAGGTTTTCCAACCCCTTGCAATGCCTCCCTCCCTTCACTTTCTCTTCTTCTCCCCCCTCCTTCCCCTACCTCCCTTCACCCTGGAAGTTTTTAGATATGCTTCTGCACCACTGCAACGAATTGTATGGTAGGATCTGAAATTATTACCCTCTTAAATGCATTAAACTGTTCATAAAGCAATTTGCAATGCCAGTTACCAAACTACAGTGAGCCTCCCATCCTGACACCTCCCAAATGCAGAAGGATTCTTGGCAGCCATACCCTGCTGCAATGCTCTCGCTCACTAGAGTCAATGCCTGAAACTTAGGAGAAATCAATGCAATTATAGATATGAAGGTCCAATTACTGCGAAATATGATCAGTCTTTATCTCTGAGTCCCTTCAAGAAAATCAGGGAGGCCTTTTCTTTTTTCCCTTGTGAAAGGAGTTGCAGTATAATGCAAACTGATCTTTTACCAGAGGACCAAAACCAAGGGGTATCTGTCACTCAGCAAGCCAATTCCAATGTTGCCCAGTACTGATTCACCTTTCACACTGGTGAGATTATTCCCGATTTACACCTCGGTGCATCCATTGTGTCTGATTAAATCAGTCCCTGCTGATGCTGCTATCGGGTTCCCAGCCCAGCAGTGTGCATGTGGCCACCTCCTCCTCCACTCCAGATTCCTTGGGTAATTCTGCCCATTTGGAAATTTTTCACCCACTGCCAATTGTGGCCGCTCCCCCTCACACAGCCAGCCCAGCAGTGGAGCTGAGGGTGGGAGCAGGGTATGGATCTGTCTGGCTGCCCCCCTTTAGCATCCAGTGCTCCACTCTGCAAGGGTGGGTTTGTGCCCCAACATGGAGAAGTGACCAGGTTCCTAAAGGGATCAAAACAGCCTACAGAGAAAAATAATTTTCAATCCCTTCTAGGCCAGATTTGATCCTTGTACCTGCCTAGCTGGGTTGCTACTCACCTGGAGGAGCCAGCCCAAATGAACCCTTATTTTCCAGGCACATATGACTTCAACATCTGCAAAGAGAGGATGGTCTGCAGTCCTCGTGTCTGGGCTAGTGGAAGGTGTCCCTGTCCATGGCAAGGAGTTGGAATTGGATGAGCTTTAAGGTGCCTTCCAACCCAGACCATTCTGTGATTCTGTGTATGCAATAAGGGTAGGTTCTGCTCAGTCATGGACAACCCACTAAGGTGATTTTAACAGAAAAACTATCCCTCCAAAGCATTAAATTCTGTGCACAGGAGATCAGTGAGAGGGACTTGTGTTTCTCTGCTCTTTACCTCTTTACCTTTTATCCAAGAGAGCAGGATCCAAATCAGAGCCGGGACATGACTGCAATTATACAAGTAGAAATAAGTAACTCTCTGCAGTAATAATGAATACAATCTTTTATCTGTGTTAATTAGAAATAAATTAGACAGGGAGGAAAAGATACATAAATTTGCTAACAGTTAATTACTAGAATTATATTGATGAAAATATGCATATATAAAGTAAAAAATCTATTCCAGATTAACAAAATATTGAGGTTTATTTCTAAAACTGCAGAACATGTTTGCCACCACAGCCCAGTATGAGGAAAACCATTTATCATAAGCCTCAGAGCACCTTGTTCAAGGATCCTAAAGCACTCAGCAAACATTGATAAATAGACCTTGATGTATTCCCAAAGGGAACTATTATCATCATAATATAGCAATGCCAGGCAGAAACTCAGGAGCCCCATTCTCCATTCCTGTCTGCTCATCTCCAGTTTGATTCCCACTCTTCTTATGGAGAGCACCCATAAACTTTCCCTCAACTCCAGGTTGTCAGCAAACTAAGATTTGGGGGCAGCAGGGCTATCATAGAGTCATAGATCGTATCATTTAGGTGCCCTTCGTCAGGGAATGTTAATCAGGCTTTGTCATCTTTTAAACAAAACCCTCCTATACCTTACCTGGGAAGAGGAGAGGGAGAGAATAGCGTGAAGCTGAACTGAAGGTTGAAATGTGCTAAATGTGAGTGGAGGGGTGGCAAGGACAGAGGTGACCAAATACGTGCTGCCTGTCAGAACTCACTGCTGCTGGACTAACACAGGTCCTCACAGCTCAAAACACGTGAAGAAATCCCAAGAATGCCCTCCACACACCAGGACATGGACTTAAGAGGCCTGAGAAAATAAATAGTTACAATATAGCTGAAGGTATATCTTCCTTCCATATTCTGGAACCAACTTCATGTTTCAAAGGGTTTCTAACCACAACAGCATCTATTTCCTTCTCCTACCTTTGTTTTCCCCCACGAATTTCATGTGTATTTTCTTTTCTCACCCTGCCACAAGAATTACAATATGTGATTTGCTTATCTGGGGGTACAAAAATTGTGTTACTGTACAGACTGGTTTTGCAACACAGAATGAGTGTTGCCTGTTAGGGTTGTAGAGTTAATCCTGCTTTTCATGGCCTGCACTTTCCCTGTACTTGTTTATTTCACATTTTGTGTCCACCCCAGGATGGATCAAACTGTTTAACCTTTAACTGCAAAGTCAGAAGAATGACTCACTTGGAAGCTAAAATGTAAATAAATATATGTATTGCTAAATACACCAACCGCCAATACCCTAATGCAAGGCTGATAAATATCCTGATTAAAATCATAAATAAATGGGGCAAAATATCAGACAGTGTGTTTAAATGTTATAATTTCAGGGCAAACCTCAACACAGCAGCAGTCATAATAAGTAAAATTGTTTTAATCTTTGATTTTTCTTTACTATATAGAGTGAAATCTTTCCTCCTACAGCTGTTAAGTGAACCCTGGTTTTATCACAAATGCTGCAAAAGGAGACGGAATAGAGTTAATTTATTGATAAATGAAAAAGATCTTTTCTTGCTCACAATGACTGAAAAGTGGTCCTAAACTCTTAAACTTTCCAGTATAGCACAGAAAAGTGTGGAGCTGGTAAGTGATCTCCTCCTTTGCCAGTATTCCTGCCATAAATGTGCCCGCAGAAAAAAGTTCATCTCCCATACAGGTACCATCCCCTCTGGCACTAAATTACTAGGCACTACCCCCAATTACAGTCTCTAAAACCATTAGCAGTTAAGAGAAAATAATCCCTGCAATTTGTGCAGCAATAAGTATAATGTACGACGGAGGAATATGCAAAGAGGAGCACGGCAGATCCGCCGGAGGACGAGTCTCGGCTCAGGAGTGCCACCTCCCTGCTCCTCACAACACAGAGAGCTGCTCGGACCAACTGTTTTATTTTATTTATTTATTTTCTGTTTTCCCATGTCTCGTCCTTACTAAGCCGTCTCAGTCTAGCAAGCCTGTCTGCAAGGACTCACATGCTAGCACTTGTCATTTTTTTTTGGCTCCCTGAAGAAAAAGGTAGTGTTTGCCTCCCACGCTGGATTGAGCCCTCTGAACTCAGTGTTTCCACATCCTTGATTGCCCTGCTGTGTGTGCATCGCATACCAACTAAAGGAGTCCTTTAGATCACCTTCCTAGCTCAGTTTTTTCCCCCATATGCTGATTGAAAAGCAAATTAAATACTTTTTATACCACCAATTTCCTTTCTTCACATACTTGCCTGCACTTATTATTTCTGAAGAATCTTATCAAAGGAGCAACAGGTTCCTAAGGTGATGGTTTGGCCCCTAGATGATAGACTGGGTTGGTAATTTATTAAGGGTTTTCTGTTAGAGCAAGATTGCTCCAAAGTGCTTTGAGCTGAGCACACTTGAGGGGATGTAATAGAGAGCATCCTCCCCTGTCAGCCCAGCCCACAGTGTTCCCAAACCAGGCACAGCTCAGAGGAGCAGAGTGTTCTGTAATCCACTAGGAAAATTTTGACCTTCTCAGGTTAGTTATTCAGCTCTCTCCCAGTGCTTGTCACTCTGGGATTATCCAAATAGCAGCTCTGGTTTAATGTGTTCCCCCAGCAATGCAGCTCCTGTGTAAAGCAGTTCCTGCATTTTAGACATGTTGTCCTCACTGACCTCACATTGATCCTTCACACTTCCAGAGATGAGGATTGAAACTGAAAAACCGGGGTCCTGGAATTCAACCTGGATCAGTCATAGAGTCATTCCAATGACATAAAGAGATGGAGCAGAAAAAGGAGGATCTGTAACTCCTTAAAATTTGTAAGGGGAAGGCTGGGTTTCAGGTAAATATTTGGATTTTATTGGAGTGAGAGTTCAGATGCAATTCTGGATCAGAATGCATTCTTCATAGGAGGCCTAAATAACTTGATTTACAGATAAACCCTTCTCCTAATTGCCCTTGTACATGCAGGATGTGACCAGGGCAGCTTCCAAAATTGCAAAAGGGCTTTTGGGACTAAATCCCAAACCACACTGATATTCTTCCCAGTGAGGACATTTGGGTTTAGCATAAGAGTTTTACTCTGTTTCCACACACCAAATCTTACTTTTTCAAATACACAAGCTGATACTGACACCTGATTGTACGAAGAGAGAACTTTCTTTTGGAGATTTTCTATTTCATCTGCTGCTAGCAACCCATGAAGAGGAGAGCAATTCCAATAGTATGAAAATGAATTTCTTTTTGCCAACACAGTTAGCTAGAAAGCTTTACATTCCCTATTGGTGTTATCTAGGTAGAACAGATTGTGAAAGTTATTGCCTCCCATCCAAAGACAGTCACTCACACCCACCCTGAAGTTGAAAATTAATTTTCCCCACCCTCCTCTCAGCCTCTAAACTTTGATCACAATCCCAGAAGATGCAAAATATTTGCAGTAAGAGGTGCCAGTGCCATCAGCTCACCACAGTAGCTCCCAGTCAAAATGTTTGCACGCACACTTCAGAGCATCATTTATCTTGAGGGATGTCAACTCTAAAAATGTTAGCGCATGTCACTGTCAAAGCAAATGCCAGAAATTAGCTTTCTTTCATCTCAAAGAAGAATAATTAACTTTGCAACTGTTTCCAAAAGTGCTAATTAATGGGTTTCACCAACTTGACTTGTCAGGATACATCTTGATTGGTACAACAGCTTGCTCTTCCCCTTGAGGAATATGGCTCTTCTTTTGGGCTCTTTTCCTCATCCGCCAATTTAGTGAGTTGTGGAAAATGAATGCCATTTATAACATAAAAATAAACATGCAAAAAGGGAAAGCCTTGGGGACAAATTAACATTTATTAATTATTGGTGTGCTTTATTAACAATAATGTAAAAACATAGTCTTCCATTTAAGTTAGATAATATTTAAACAAGATGGGATTTTGTTGGCTTCCTGAAAAAAAACAGGACAAGTCTTTGCCTGAGATGTCTCTGCATGGGGGTGGCTTGGGCTGGGCTTGAGAAGGGATCTCCCTCTCTTGCCTTGGAAGTTTCATTCTGGACCCAAGTTCAACACTGCCTGTAGATCCATTCTCCAATGCTCTGAGCACACTTATTTTGAGTATTTAAATTCCTCCAGCAGTTTACACAATGTATCTTCTCCCATCTTTCTGCAAGGCAATAAGTTTCCTGGCTTACTGAGCTTCTCTCCCATTATCCCATGTCACTGTTTGGATCCATTCCCTCCTTCCACCAGGATGGGATCTGTATGTCAGCTGCCCATGTTCAGATGAGAAGTAAAATGCCCAAGTTTACCAATGGGATTCAGCTATTCCCATCCCAGAGCAAGTGTGTGGAAGTCGTATCACAAAAAATCCCTGGAACCCCTTGAAAACCCCAAAGCTTGGATGCATCTAACAATTTAGCATTAACAATTTAGCCTAGAGAACCAGTGAGGGTCATGGTCAGACTTGATATAAACAGTCTGATGAAATCTCAGACCCTGGAAATATAAAGCAAATTAGGAAATCAAGTGGAAAATCCAGGAGGTTATTATTAAAAATCCACAGCTCAATTATCATTATAGTAAACCTTACACAGGAGGTCATTTATGTTCATAGTAATTAGGGAAGAAGGTTATGGTTTGAGAAAAGGGTATATCAACTAACAAAGAGCTTTATTGCAGGAAACCTGTCCCTAACACTGCTGTCTAAATTGGCCATCCTAGGCTGGCAAACTGGAATTGTGCTCACTTGGGATGCAGAGAACTCCTACAGACACCCATCCTGCTGTTTCAAATTATCCCAGGATGGCAAGTGGTCTGGGGCTACCTGAGACGATTTCTGTCCCTTCCAGGTGGAGGAAGGAGTGGGATGAAATATAAAGGTGTTAATGAAACAAGAGGAGCTGGTTTGCTGTGGGGGTAGCTGGAGGAAAGATGGATTTTCAGGAGAGGTGCAGTCTTTGGCAGGTGCTGCACTCTGAAAGGCTGGAGTTGTGCAGGGTTTGCGTGTCCTCTCTGTTTTTTCTGTGCCAAGGTTGCCTGGAAGGAGTAAAAAGGAAAAGAGTGTGGACATTCGAGTAAGAGCCACAGTCATGTTTGCTGTTTGCTTTCCCAGGGACTCATGCTAGGCTTTTGGGGTCAGAGAAGTTATGAAATAACTTCAAATGAGGCTTTGAGGGACAACTGACAGTTCTGACTCAAGCAATCATCCCTGCCTTGTGTTTATGTGGGGCTTGATGATAACAGCCTTCTAAAATTATATTATGAGAGCTGGAGGGTGGGGGGGAAATTACTTGAATTCATTAAAGAATAGTGGACCTCTTTCATGGGCTGGTGGCTCCTCTAGCTTGGCTTTTGCTGAACTGCGCCTTGTATTCAGACTTTAGCAATACAAGGTTATTAAATTGCTACCTACAGTTCAAACTAGTTTAGGACATAAGGACAAAGTGATTTTCTGTGCATAAAAGCAAAACTAGGAGTAGGTGAGGTGGCTACAAGACGTGTTAATGTTTTAAACTACTGACAACTGATAGATTGGTAAGTTTTAAGCAACTTCAGGTTTTTGAGCTGGTAATTTCTCTACTGCTGTATCTGTAGCCTGAGCAGCGTTTTGCACTGTCTTCTCATGGTAATGAACCCCTGGAAAATTTCAGTCTGGCACTTTGATTGTGGGGGGCTGGAAGGAGAAAGAGGAGCAAACTTTGACAGAGAGGAAAAATAACATCACAAGATGGAACTAATACCCTGAAGGAAATCCTTTAGAATAGTTAAACTAAGATTTCCTGCCACCTGGTTCCAGACCAGCCTCTAAGAGTTAAACTTGAAGCAACTTCACTTTCAGGGATGTCAACATTATTTACTAGGTGTTTCAACTTAATTTGTTACTATATTTACACTTACAGTAGAAGCTAAAATCCTGTGTTGCTGCAGGTTTAAGTGGCATTTATTTTTATCCATGGAGGAAAGGAATAATTTTGACATTTACTGGAAGGTGTGGAGTTGTCATAGCTCTGGAAGAATAAATATTCTGAAAAAATAAATCTCTCGCCTACTTACTGTCACTTTCTGAATTTCACCTGTAGGGCCTGGGCAATTCACTAGATTAAATTTAGGGCAACAAAAATGTTTAAGGTGTAACTTTCTATTGGTTTTCTATTTCAAATGGCCTTATATTCTAAGCAGATGATGTGAGCATATTTGTGCTTGTTCTGTGTTCACCTCGTGCTGAACACAAAAGAATCTCTGCAAAAGTTGGCCAAAATACTAGCAGGAAGAGTATTTGTGTAATTAAAATGAGGGGGGGAAATCCTTTATACAGAACTCAGTATTATGTTCATATCTATGCCAGGGGAAGAACTGGAAATGCAGAGAGCTGGGCTTGAACCTTGAAGAAAGCCTGTGATGGTTTACTACTTCTTTCTAAATGTGAGGGGAGTTTTGACAAGTCACTGAGCTCTGATGAGAAGAGTAGCACAGAATATGTCAAATCTGGATTGTATATAGACTTCTTAGTGGTACCTAAAATCATCAGCCCTGGCTCTGGATGCTCTCAGATACTTCTTGTCTTTAAACTTTCAGGGAGAGAAACCCTCAAGGTCTAAAAGTAGGAGGGTGAATAGGAAAGGAATGATTCTGCATTACATTGTTGCCATGTGTGTTTAACAGGGGAGAAGGTGTCTGTTCATACAAAAGTGGATTTGGGCCCTTGGAGTCAGGCATATGCTGGAGCTTCTTGCTTGTGTGCCCTCTGGACAGGCTGGCTGAGCACAAGCATCAGTATGAGCAGCTGGGGAAGGAAGGGAGAGTTCTGCACAGGTAGGACTGGGACAACAGCTCAAAGCCGGTGGCCATTTAAGTGAAGTGCAGGGCTCCCTCTTGGCAGTGTCAGTCCCCACCCTGTACATATACACATTGGTATAATGTGACAAAAAAAAACCCCTCTGCTGCAGATGGAACTGGTTGCATGCTGCAGGCCCTTAAACTCCTCTTTATTCCATTTTCAGAACACACATACACACAATAACGACATGGCAGGGTTTAGGGAAAAATACCTGCTGTTTGCATGCAGAGGCTTGGCCTCCCCACCCACCACTAGCTGAGGAGGATTCCTTGGGCTCTCCTCTGCATGTCTCCATCATGCTGTCCCTGCCTGTGTCCTCCCCAGCTCCAGAGCAGAGGGACACCAGCCCTGTGGGGTGCACACTTGCTCCTGTGCAGCTGCCAACAGCTGGGGTGGCAGCATGGTCTGTGCTGAGGGGCTGGTATGCAGATGATGGCTTTGTCTCTGCTTACTGGAGTGCATCTTGTAACCAGAGTCCTCCCCAGTGCATATCCCCCTTCCCACCCCTTTACTGACAACCCCTCTGGATTGGGCTCCCTCACTAAAAATTGGTTGGGAATGAAGGAGGGGGGAGAAACTTTATTAGTGTTATACATTATTTTCCTTCTCTACCTTCTCCCCCCTTCTCTTGCTGCATGATGAATTGCCTAGTACTGAGATGGTAGCTCCAGCCCAGGCACTTTGCAATCTCCTCCTGGTCCCTTGCACAGACAGATGGGACGGCCCATGTCTTGACCGTGATTGATTAGCTGGAGAAAGCCTGTTGAGTGGAGTTCCATGAAGATTGATGCTTTCTCCTTCTAACAGCATTTCCAAAAAGTTTCTATTACATTTTGATTATGTTTATAGAATCTCACTGGTCTCCAGGAAGATTCAATCTTCTTTTTCCCCTTCTCCCCTCTGTGCAATGTGTGTAGCTTCCCTCCTGTGCATATGCTGTTCATCCATCTCTTACCTTTATTCTTTTAGGGGTGCCCCCAGAGGCCTCTTAGGACAGTTCCCTTCCCATGTCCCTTCTGTTCCCCTGCACAGGTACCTCTTTGCTAGTTATAGCCCTATGACTTGTTGAGACCACAAGCAAAGTAGGAGCTCCCCAGAATGAGGCCTCTAAAAGCTGCAGAGCAGGGGGAAGGAGCATTATCTGTGATAGCTTCTGAAATAGAAAAGAAACTGAAATACAGGACCACCCGGAGTGGTGTCTGAATGAAGAACCCCAGTTTCCCAGTGCAGGAGCTGCATCCCACAAATACCTGCTTTGCTATACCTGAATTCCCTGCAGCTGAAGGGCTTCACTCAGCTCATATCAATTCAGATGAAAGTCATTAAAAGCTGCAGGACCTTTTGAGCCTGAGGGTTTATGTTTGTCCAGGGAGGGGGCCAGAAAGATGAGCTATTTCAACCTGCCCTGTTGCAGCCAAGTAAGGGGAGAAGGCAGAGCATGTCCCAGTGCTGGCTGAACTTCAGCATCACTGTAGGAAAAGAGTTTTGTTTTACAAGGGAGGCTCAAGTCCTGTGCAAAGTGATCTGGGGGTTGCTCATCTAGGAAGGCTATTATATTTTTCCAGTAGCTCTATAAAATACATAGATGGGATGGTATTTAAGTAACAACTTCAGGATAGTGCTGAAATACATCTTTGCTGCTGCACAGAAGCAAAGATAAAGTTGGTACCTGACATCAGACAAATCAGCTTTTAAATGCTGGACTTCTCTGAAGCCTTAGAAGGGAAGAACATTTTCAGTTGTTTCATGTTTCAGTGTTAGATTTCCTAATTGTGGCAAATAATTATATTCCAAAATCTTATTAAGAAACTGGCTCTCCTGTTCTTTCCTTTTTATTTAATTAAACAGTGAGCTGGGTTTGTATTTTTTGTATGGAAAAGGTCACAGGCAGACACCTTGCCTTCACTCTGGTGTCCTTTCTAGGAAGAGGAGCTGCTTCCCTTGTGCCCTGGCAACAAATGAGCAGGAGCTGCATGTCCTGAACATGGGAACAGTCCCACGAAGCAGCCTCAGGGTTGTGTACATACAGCTGCGTGGGCTGAGCACACCTGCAGCCTGGGATGGGAAACTGCTTGTGGCTGCCTGTCTGCTGCTATCTGTGGGAAGGAGGGTGTAATCTGCTGTTCTCCCTTCTCTCCTTAGCTGAGAGACTGTGGGTCTGTGCTCCAAAACCTGGATTTATGGGTGAAATAAATAGGAACATCTCTCAGGAGGTATCCATGTAATGGTGTGACCATCTTCACCTAACAGAAACCCCTTTCCCCAGCTGGCAGAGTGCAGGTTCACAAGTACTGGCTATGTTCTGTGTTGAGTGGTAAATACAGGAAGGGAACACCAAGCCAGTGTGTGAGATAACCTGGAAGAAGGTAGTTGCTCACTAAAACCCTGGGAGCGAGGGAGGGATGAAGGGATGCAGAGGCTGGTGCTGCCTAAGGCTTTGGCAACTTGTGTGACTGCTGTGATGGCAGGAATCACTAGCACAGGTGTTTGTTTACTCATGTCCTGGTGTGCATCGGTGCTGGCTTAGCACCATGACCTGTTTTACACTTGAGAAACTGGGATCAAATGAGAGCTAAACAGTTACTGAGGAGGCAGGTGAGAAGCCTCGTCCAGTTCTGTCACAGAAGAGCCTTCCTCCTCCAAATGCATTTCTAGGGCCTTACAAGTGATGCAGCACCTCGATGGATCAGCAAGGCACTCTGTAGCTTCTCTTCTCCTTCCAGTTCTGTCCCTTTGCCAGGACACTGGTACAGCACTCCTGTTTCCAAGCATCACCATTTGTCCACAGTGTTTTAGCTTTATGTTCAACTTGGCCTCTGGTTAAATGCTTGAGTGTCCTTGGGTGTGTGGTGAGGTGGCAGCAATGCTGGGCAAGTTTAAGTCAATGAAGTGCTTGACCTCCAGCTTGGCTGTTTTGCTCCTCATTGGGATCAGCTTACCCCAGCTGAGCTTTATGCCCTTGGAGTGATCCACTTCCCACAGAGTGGAAGCTTGGCAAATCTGGTTCAGGTGTTTTCCTGCTACTCAGCAGCATGAACACAGCCTACATGGGTCTTGTAGAGTGGGTATAGTACCTCTGTCACCAACAGGGAGGTCACAGGGCATGCAAGACTTGAGCTGGGCTGTCTTCTGTGTGTCCCTGCATCACTGGATATGGGCACACAGCCAGTCTGCCTGATGGTGGAAACTACTGGTGTGTCATTGTTAGTACAAGACATGCAAGGACTTCTGCTGTAGTTTCTTGTGCCCCTTCTCCTTGTGTAAAACCAGGGTGGGCAGAAAGCCCATGATTTTTGTGGGAGAAGCATGTGTGTGTAAACCCCCTCTGGGACACCGCTCTTCCAAATCTCTGAGGTCTCTCCCTCCCCATCAGCTCGCCTGCCTGCCCCTGCCACATCAGGCTATTCTTTAAAATATAGCCTCCATTTTTTATTTCTGCATTTATTACAAATGCAAATTACAGATGAAAGCATCAACTACACAAACCATTACTCAGAGGAGCATCTTTCCAACTGCTGGACTTGGACTGAACAGCTTGTGGTTAATTTGCTATATAATCACTGCCTGCAACAGGAAAGCAAGTGCTTCAACTGTGCTAATATTATGAAAGGGGAAGTTAACCATAGAGATAAATTCTGAGGAGCTGCAGCTGGGATGAAAGAGGGAAATAAATGTAGCTGGAGTTCAGGCTTCAGGCTTGCAAAAGTGGCCGCTTGGATATTTAAAGGGATAAAAGATAAGAGTTCAGGTTAAACATGTGTTTTTTGAAGTTGCTTTTAGCCTGAATATATTTTCCCAGAGGCAGAGGATCCCTGCAGCTCCCACTGACCTGTGATTCCAGCAGTGCCCTGGACTGTACACAGGCATTCCAATGGAACACGGTGCCTGCACTGCCCCAATGCTGGGAGGCTTCCCAGGGCAGCTGCTGCTTGGAGGCAGGTACAGGCACCTGTGGATGTAAAGGAGATGAGCACATGGCAGTTTAGGTGGCAAAGATTTTACTGGGAGGGAGGTTGTTCCCCATCACTCAGGTGTGTGGTTTTGGCCTCTTGTACAGAAGGCAGAGAGACTGTGTCCCTGCTGTTAGAAGTGTCCCCAGTGTCCTGTGCTGGGAAAAGGGATTAGAGGTATCTCCAGAAACAACCTGTAGCAGGTAACAGGCCCACTTACCCCTGGCAGAAGAGGTGCTGAACTCGCTGGAGCAGATGCCCAGCTGAAGCAGCTCTTCTGCCCTGGGACTGAAAGTGTTACTGTGTGGCACTGCCCTGTGCTTTGTGAATGCCTTCACCAGAGCTAGCTTAATACCCCATGCATGAGACTGAAATAATATTTAGACCTTTCCAAGTACCCAAACCTCCTTATTCTTTCATTCCTGTGCCTCTGCTGTAATCGCAGTATAACACTCATGCTGTTTTGTAAAGTGCTCTAGGGATTAAAAAGTGTTCCTGGAGATTATCCCTACGGACAAATCTAAAGTCTTGTCTAACCCTTTTCTCTGAAGGCTTAGAGAGGCAATAGCTCCAGATTAGTGGAGATAGGAGTGGGAGAGTGAATCAGCTCAAGATGGGTGAGCTGGTTCTTATGATGCAAGAGATCTCCAGCAACTCTGCAGGTTTGCATCCACTGCAGACGCCTTTTCTGACTCTGAAATGTCTGTTTGATTGCTTTTCACTGTTTCCCAGTCTGGAACAAAATCCTGTGTTTGGAGAGAGGGCTTGAAGTGTCGGGATGATTTGTGCAAGGGAGAAGTTAACTGAGGTTACTGCTGGGGGAGCTGGAGGGTTCCCTGCAGTGAATCCTATATCATAGGGAATGCTGGAGGGCTGCTCAAGCCCCCGTTCAGCCCCACGACGATGAATAAATTATGCTGGCATTGCAATATACTTGGCATTGGCAAGAGTCTGCGCTTGCAAGAAATTTGGCTAAGCAGCACCAGCAGAAAGTGCCACTGAGCTTTCCTGTGGAAAGCTGGAAATTGGTTTTCATGAGACTTTCAGACCATAAGGGTGCATACCAAAGGCATGATCTGCAGTGTAGGTGGTGTTAGCCCCTGACAAATTGGAGTTTTGAATGACTGCCTATAACAGGGATTTTGTCTTTTTCAGAGCTGGGTTTGATTCCTGGGCCTTCTTAATTTTAGGGAAATACCCTTTGGTCTCTTGTTTTTGAATTGACAACATTTTATCATTTTATTCAGCCTTGAGATAGAAATATTTCTCTGAAGCTGGTGGGTAAAAGCGTTTTCCTCACCTCCTGGTTATTTACTACAGGACAGCAGTAACTCCCAGCTCTAACAACTGCAACTCCAGAAGTTAATCATTGAACAGGCAGAACAGAGATGCTTGGGGGTGCATATGTAAAGAACAACATGGCCAGAGGCCCTGTGTGGGCAGGGAAGTAGGAAGGAGGTGATATTTGGGGAGAGGAGGAAGAGAGAGCGTGGGTGTCTGGACAATGGTGGGACTGTTGCGTCAGTGCTGGCTTTGCAGTTTGGCTCCACAGTCAAAACAGATGAGCCACGAAGTTTTGTGCTCAGTCAGAAGAGGATACTAGGAAGGGATATCACAGCAGGGATCATCTAGCAGAGACCATTCTGAGACCTGTGTCATGGTATGTAGTGTACAGAGGCATTACCTGCTTGGGTTGGGTTAGACCAGCTCAGCCTGACACAGCAAAAATTGTAGGGGAAAGGCATTCACATCCTGTGGGTCATGAATGAAGCTCATCTGCCCCTGATATCCCCACTCTTAATGCAGAGAACAAGGATGGAGTACATTTCATGAAGCGAGCATTTGTGTAACTGCTTATTAGTCTGTTACTCAAGGAGCTACAGCTGGAAAGAACAGGGGTTGGACCCACCTCCCTCTGCTTAGACCCCCAACAGCCTGTTTCCTTCCCTTGCTGGGAAAACGCTTGTCTGGTGCTGCTTACTATGGACATCTCTGTACAAGGAAGCTGGTGTGGACACCAGGGGGATATGCAACTTTTCTTGGTGTGACCATGGCAAGCAGGAGCAAGAAGCCTAAAGTTGTCTGTTCAGGCAGCTGACTCTGAGACTTTACATCCAGGAGACCAGGGATAGGAGGAACAAGGCTCCGAGGAAGACATTGGAGCTGTCTCCTGAAGCAGCCACATGTTGTTAACTTCTGCAAAGCACTGCCCAGAGCTGCAACTGAGGAAATTCCCAGTCCAGCTGTCAGCAAACCACAGCTTTGCACAGGCTGATTCCTGAGCAACCTGCTGTGAGTGGAAGGCAAAGAGCTTCAGACAAAGCAATGAAGCTGAGAGAGGCTGCTGGCAATGCCACAGCCTCCTGAGCTGCTGGTGTGACTTGGGCACACTGAGGATAGTGGTCTGGTTAAGGTGATGTTTTCAGTACTGGTTTTTGGGGTGCAGATCTCCAAATGGCTTCAGAAAAGCTTCAGTACAGAGTAAAGGTGCTCTGGACCACCCTTGCAGTACCACAGAGGTTATCTGCCTTCCCCAGCATGAGAAGCAAACACAGAGGCACTTGGAACACAGATCTTGTTCTTGGAGTATGAACTAAAGTGCTTTTAAGCTTAAAGCTTCTTTTTCTTCAGCTTTTATGGAGCTAAGTCTCTTCAGAACAGCCAGAAAAAGGCTGAAAATACCAAAAAGATTGGGAAAGCCAGGAAGATAGGAAGAGGGATTGTTTATTCTAAACTAGTCACTTCTGCTGTCCTATAATGGGCAGCTCCACAACCTGGCTGCATTGTATATCAAGCCTTTGTTGTCTTTGCTTGGTTTTTTATTAGCCCTTCAGAGGAACTAATTTGCTTTGTCACCAGGCCCTTTGATGAAAGCAGCTTGATACTTTAAGGTATCCTGGCAAAAGTGTCTTCCAGGAGGAGAAATGTGTTGTGGTTAGGACTTGGGCTCTTTCTGTGTGAAGCAATAAGTACTTGGGTGTTAGCATTAGAAAATTGAAGTGTTCTACTGAATAAAAGGGAAAAAGCAGTAAGTCATTAAATAACTTGCCAATATTTCAAAAGAGAAGGAAAGCCCAGTGTTGACAAGATTCTTCTATCTTTTCATGTAAGGTAAATTCATGATTGAACTCCAAAACAAGAGTGGATTAATCAAGTATTTATGTAAGTACCCACACTCATGTAAGAGAGTCATCCAAGTATTTCAAATTTTCTGGAACCTTCACGTGTAAAAATTTTTACTGGTGAAGAAAAAAGGCACAGCTTGTTGGGGCTAGGAACTGCTGTAGCAAAAATCGTGGCTATAAATTGAAAATCTGCTTTCAGTACCTCTTCCTAAAGACTAAATGCTTCAGAGCAAAATCACAACAACTGATTTAGAGATAATCAATAAGATTAAAATCAACTGGCAAAGAAAAGACCTGCATCTATAATGTCTTTTCTAGATATTATTAAATAATACATCACGCGCAAACTCCTGAGTGATGAATTTGGCAGCTGTTTGGCACAGTGGTAAACCCAGGTACTGTCCTTCCTCTGCTCTCCTCCCAAGGAGGTGATTATCAACTCCGTGAAATAAGTCTCCTTCCTTATGAAAATGATTATTAGGTGGACCCTAAATTTGCTTTGATGCCAAAGGCACATCTTTCAGATGTGAGTGAGCCTTGGGGTCATGTTGGTCTGCAGTAAGACACACTCTAATCAGGAAGTCAAGATTTTCTCATCCAATCTCAAAAGGCCCTGCCTGTGGAATGTTTGGTGCCCTCTCATCAGCCCTGCTCTGGAGGGATCAGCTGCGTATTGCGGGGCAATAAGGCTGTGCCTGAGAAGTCAAGGGGGCTGGAAGAGTCCTGGGCATGGATGACTGATGTGGTGGGGCTCTGAGCCTGCCCTAGTGCTGGGGGAGCAGAGTGGAGTGTTTGTGGCTGCAGCAGCTCAGCCCTGTGCTTGTCCCAGTGCTCTGCATGTGCTGGCTCAGAGCTGGGGCCTTTGGCACTACCATGACAAGGGATGGGCTGAGACCTTCATCCCCCTTGAACACATGGACTCGATTACATCCCCTGCTCCCTGAGGAATGGGAATAGGAATTGAGTGGAATAGGAATTTTTAAGAAACATCATTCCAAGTTGTCTCCCAAAAAGCTGCTGTAGTGGTATCTCACGAGCCAGCCTGCTGGGGGAACAGCCTGGCAGTGAGGGGAGAGGGAAAGGCATTTGTCTAGTTATTCACTTTTATCTGGTTACACTTCAGCTCTTGAAGAAAACCCTTTGAACATAAAATTCAGCAGTGACTTACAATTTTCTGGCTTTGTTTTAAAACGAAAGCAATTTTTTCTAGCCTAGGGATGTAACTGATCTTTTACCTTTGGTTGGGTTGTTTGTTAAAGGAAAGATAAAACATGCTGTCCATTGATTTGTCCTCACCCTGAATTGCACAGTTAGTGAGGAGGGCAAGATTAACTGTTGGAGAGCGATGCTTCCAATCCCAGAAAATGTAATGTTTTTACCAGGCACCACACTGCTTTTGCAAAGCAATTCATGTGCTCTTCTTGGCAACTCTGGCATCCCTTTAACCTTCAGTAACTGAAATGAAGGTTCCAGTCATGTCCCTGCATGTTCAGGGGATGCCATGGGGGAGCTGCCTTCCTACAAGGACTGAGCTGAGGCTGGTGCAGCTCATCCCAGCCCAACTCCTTAAGCACAGTGGCAGCATAGGAAGGTTCCAAATGCAATTAGACAAATGCATGGGAGAAATATCCAGCCACGGCCATTAAACAAAATGAACCTGTCTGGCTCAGGGAGAAATCCCTGAACTGCAGAGCTGGAGTCTGGAAGGATTGCTAACTTTATATTCTGTAAGCAACTTCAGCTNTTTGTGGCTGCAGCAGCTCAGCCCTATGCTTGTCCCAGTGCTCTGCATGTGCTGGCTCAGAGCTGGGGCCTTTGGCACTACCATGACAAGGGATGGGCTGAGACCTTCATCCCCCTTGAACACATGGACTCGATTACATCCCCTGCTCCCTGTTTGAGTGGAATAGGAATTTTTAGGAAAGATCATTCCAAGTTGTCTCCCAAAAAGCTGCTGTAGTGGTATCTCACGAGCCAGCCTGCTGGGGGAACAGCCTGGCAGTGAGGGGAGAGGGAAAGGCATTTGTCTAGTTATTCACTTTTATCTGGTTACACTTCAGCTCTTGAAGAAAACCCTTTGAACATAAAATTCAGCAGTGACTTACAATTTTCTGGCTTTGTTTTAAAACGAAAGCAATTTTTTCTAGCCTAGGGATGTAACTGATCTTTTACCTTTGGTTGGGTTGTTTGTTAAAGGAAAGATAAAACATGCTGTCCATTGATTTGTCCTCACCCTGAATTGCACAGTTAGTGAGGAGGGCAAGATTAACTGTTGGAGAGCGATGCTTCCAATCCCAGAAAATGTAATGTTTTTACCAGGCACCACACTGCTTTTGCAAAGCAATTCATGTGCTCTTCTTGGCAACTCTGGCATCCCTTTAACCTTCAGTAACTGAAATGAAGGTTCCAGTCATGTCCCTGCATGTTCAGGGGATGCCATGGGGGAGCTGCCTTCCTACAAGGACTGAGCTGAGGCTGGTGCAGCTCATCCCAGCCCAACTCCTTAAGCACAGTGGCAGCATAGGAAGGTTCCAAATGCAATTAGACAAATGCATGGGAGAAATATCCAGCCACGGCCATTAAACAAAATGAACCTGTCTGGCTCAGGGAGAAATCCCTGAACTGCAGAGCTGGAGTCTGGAAGGATTGCTAACTTTATATTCTGTAAGCAACTTCAGCTTGCCATTGTTGGAAAGGGAGTTCTATGAGATAGTAATTGGTTTAAATGCTTTGTGTCCACCTACAGCACACTTTGAAGCATTTGTGTTTGTAACCAATCATAAAAAGGTGCAAGGCTCTGTAAATTTTCATAAACCACATCCAATATTATTCTGATAGAGTCAAAGAAATAATTTCATTCTGTTTTTGAGTTTGGTTTTGGTAGAGGCTTGTGTGGTTGAAGTCTGGCTGACAAGATTACTCAACCTTAACTGCAAGAGCTCTCTGCAGTTCAGCCTCCCTTTCCAGCACACCTGGAGAGGAGTCAGCAAAATGGAGATGCTGGCAGAAGAGGGATGAAAGCCAAGCTGTTTTAAAGGAAAGAAAAATTGCAAATAAGAAGGGGAAGCTACACACCAACTTCCTTCCTTTTAACCGGGGAAAGCTCATGACTCTGTCCCGATGGGCTGTCAGGGTCCAGCCATTGCTGTTCTTTTGAGAAATTATTTTATCTGCCCTTAAGACCAGATATATTTGAAATAACCACCAAATTTTGCATGATAACATCAATGTCTTCTCTGAATAATCATTGATCACCATCCAACAATTCCTGCCTGATACAAAATATCCCGGATACACAGGCAGCAGGAAGAGCCCAAAACCCATTTCAGCTTCTGCACTTAAGGGTACCTTGGGTACCGCAGTACTACCATCTTTTTTATGCTTAGAAACTGTGCAATTTTTGCTGGACCCCTAAATTTTAAGACTCTGGGTTGCTTTTCATTTTAGGAACTTTTTGCTACTTTGTTTCAGCTTTTAATTTCTTGGTCTTTCACAGTAGAATCTGACATCAGAGCTAGATTCCATGGCAATGACAAATTCAGGTGATGGGTGAAGTATGACTCACTTGCTTCACACACGTTTCTGCACAGGGACAACATCAGCAAGAGCTTCATGTAGAACTGTCATTGCAACAGCTAAGAATGCTTTTTGAAGTGGGTTAGACAGAGCTATTTCTCATACAAGAGTAAAGATTATACTTTAGCTGGATGTGAACCTTAATAAAACAAAAAAGTGCCTTAACATTCCTGCAGGAGACCATAGGCTGGGTTGGCACTTCCTCTTAGATGCTACGTGGGTAACTCTGAGCTCTTCCTTGGATACACTCAGGAAGAATGGGGAAAAAAGCAGTTTAGAAAATGAGGTTTGATCCTCTTATCCAGCAGGGTAGCTGGTAGCTGCAGAGGGAGCAGAACTGGCTGGTGAATACATCAGTCTGAGCAGGCTGCGTGCCCAGAGACCACACACCAATCTGACACATCCTGCATATAGAATATAGACCTAATTCTCTCTCTCTGAGGTACTCATGGAACAGAGGCTGAAGTGCTCCTCGGTGTGGTCACTCCAGCCCCTGCATTGTGTAGTCTCATGATTTATTCTGGGGGCCTGGTGTTCAGCTCTGCAATAAATCTGTGGGTAGAGACACACTGGACACTCTGGGAACTGGTTAAATTTCACTGGTGACAAGTTTTATATCACATCCAGAACTTGACTTGGCTTATAGGAAAGGAATGACAATTGGTGGCTGTAGGTTCAGGACTTGCTAACAAGAGAATTGCTCTCTTCTGTGATGGGACCACCCTGAAAGCTGCTTCATATGTGGCCACCTTGGTTTTCTAATATTTCATAGACAAAGATGGTTAAGTGGCAGCAGCAGCTGGTGAGGGAGCAGATGGTGCCACCTGCATCATCAGATGTTTTATCACATTCTGTGTTTTATCTCACAAAGAGTGGCTGGAAAGTAAAGGAGAGCGTGGGAGCTGGTGTAGGTTGTGAAGGTGTGAAAAATCACAGGTGGCAGCATTGCTTCTCTGCCAGGCTGCTGTTTCGCTCAGCACTGGGTTAAGAAAGTGCTTGTGCTTATGAGAAGGTCTGTGCCCACCTGTGCCTGGGACTGTAAAGCTGCATTTGGGAAGTATAAGGCTTTAGAGCAAGCTGGCTCTCCCTACTACCAGCCAGGGATCTGGATCCAGGGTAAACCTCCAGGCAGGTTAAACTGAGCTGTCTGGGTCACAGGCAAACCCCCAGATTCCCTTCTGCCATGACCAGCCTGTCAGTTCCTTATGTTCCAAAGAAGGTTGAGACCCTTTTGCTAAAGGGTCCAATTTCAGCAAGTGTGGGTTCTGAACCCATGGCATGGATTCTGATTTTTATGGGCTAGTGTGTGAGGCTTTTGAAAACTTATGAGCTGTACAGGGACTGGGTCTTGGGGCTGAAGGAGGATTTATTCTCTTGGTATGTGCACTGCACAAACCCAAAGAGCAAACTAGTCCAATGGGGCAGATTTTAATGTCCTTTCTGTAAAGGACCTGTACCAGAGTCCAGCAGGAACAATACTGATTAGAGTAAATATAAAGTATAGTATCCCCTGATGTGTTCAAGGGAACACAGGTGGTGGGGGGGCAGTGGTTTTCAGGACGCCCAGGAAGATGAGCCAGTAATGATGTTTCATCCAGCAAAACTGATGGAGCATTAAGCCCAGTAGCAGAGTGTGCTGCTGGAGACAGGCTACCCATGGCAATTTCCTCTCCTCAGCTTTGTTTCGGCCCCTGCTCTTAATTTTGCTCTTCTTTCTTGGCAGTTCTGTCCATCCATTCTCCCGTTGTCCCAGCAATTGCTGAGGGGGAATGACATTCAGATGTAAACGGGGCCGGTGCTCTGGCAGACCGGTAGTGACAGGGCAGTTGTTTATGTATCAGTCAGCAAAGCCATTCACCACTCTAGGTTAATATTTCAACAGGGCGGATGGATCGGAGGGTGGGATTGCAGGAGAGTGGGTGAGGAGGTTGGCAGTCATCAAGCCTAAGAGGAAGAGGAACGTGTGTGAGACACAAAAGGGGAGGAAGCCCATTGTGTCAGAAACAAGATGGAAGATGCCGCCTGACGAAGCTGGTTAACTGGTGATTAATTAGAGGCACGCTTTGAATTCTGCACCTAGTTTAGCATTAACAGCATTTCCGTGTCGTGCAGTGAGTCGTCTTGCTTGGTGGTTTCATTGTCTGAGCTTATGTGGAGGAGGGAGGGGTTTTCTGAAAAAAAAAAAAAAAAAAAAAAACTTCTGGAATTGAGGGAATTTGTGCAAATCTCAGCTTCAGTTTAAAAAAATAAGGAAAGGAAATATCCCAAAAAGAAGAACCAGTTCATGGGTTTCACAGATGAACATGAGAGGAATAGATAATAAGCTTGGGGTGTTTGAGGTACAGAGGAGACTTGTGGTTTTGAATACGGTAATAGTTGTATTGCCTTAGTCTGGGCTTTCTGAGCCCAGCCCAGCCCCTGGCAGTGTCTGAGGTGTGGGTTGTATTCCAGGCATGTCTGCAGGTCTGTGGCTCTGTATTAGTGTTTATAGGAAGTCAATGAGATGGAACTCAATAGAGAAAAGGAAGACTTAAGAGTCACTGGAAGACAAATGTGAAGGCCTGGCACTCAATAACTTTACTGAATCATATCTTTTGTTGCTGTATGTTTCTGGATAGCAGGAATACAAGAAGGGAGAGCAGATCTGTATGTTTCAATAGACTGTTCACCTTCCCCTTCACAGAGAAGGGACAGTTTATTCCTTTTGATAAAAAGATACCCATCCTCTGCTTGGTATGAAATCAAGCTGCACCATGAATCAGGGAGAAGGTGTCAATGGAGATGAAGACTGGACTGCTGGAGGCAGTGGGGGGAAAGTGAGACACCACAAACAAATTTTGTGAGCTGTGAGAACACGTGTGTGTGTGTGTGTGTGTGCATCTACAGCTGCAATGCTGGAGCAGAGTCTGGACGGTTGGTCCAGGATGACTCAACTTAGAGCCCTGGTCCATGGAGCAGAAGCTATTTTGAATGGTTTGAGCATCCCCATGAGTTTGTCCTTGGCAGATACAGGTGAGGTTTGGGCAGATTCTGCAAGGAAGGGACAGTGCAGGCTGAGCTTCTGTCTAAACAGTCCCCACCTCTCCTCTTTCATGAAAGGGGTGATAAGATGGAGATGCCTGTGGTAATAAGTGTGGGATTCAGTAGCCAGAGACTTTGTCACATGACAGATAGATTGAGCCTCTTCAATCAGCTGCAAAGTTGTGCAAAATTCAGGCAGCTTAATTTTTTTTAAATAGGAAAATATTTTTCAGGTGGCTTCAGTTGCTAAAATAAGCTTGAATTCGCAAGTGCAAAATACGAAGTGCAAAATAAAAAACTCAGGCAGTGGATTCCTTGAGGTGGCAGGAGTGCTTGAGCACAGTTGTCTTTCTGAATTTTTAAAGAATTTTCCCAAGACTTGTCACCAGCTAAATGTATGGAAGCATGGGAAATGGCAATACTAAAAAGCTGTTAATTGATAAATATAATGGAGTACCACATTAGCATTCATTTATATGGCTAATTAACTGAAGTAATAAATTTATAGTAATGCACAGTTTTGCTATAATCCCAGTTCCTGCTTTCTGGACAGTTTTGGATACTTACACCTTGTGGACTAAGCAAATGCTTCTGAACACTGAAGTACCAAGTCTCTTGGAACTGGATGGATGACATGTAAGCAAAGATGATCTGGGGATATCTGGGTGTCACAGCCATGTGGCAAAGACAACAAAGCCCATGGCTCACATCCTGAGCATCTGGGCTGTCCCATGCTTAGGGGAGGGTGGATGTTCACTCTTCTCTGAATCCAGCAGCCTACTCACCAGAGGGTATGTGATTGCTCCTAACTCTTGTAGGTGCTTTGAAGAACAAGAACCCTGTGCTTGGGAAAACCCAGACTGCGGCAACAAACGAGCACTCACCCAACAACTTCCTCCCACATAGGCTGTGGCAGTGGCAGTTTGCCATTAAATTCCCAGACCAAGAAAATCTCAGCTGATTTCTCTCCAGCCAGAGGAAACACAAGCTGCATTGCTTCTGGCTGCAGCCTGGCTCTCTCCCAACTCCAGAGCCCTCCTCTGCCCTGGCTCACAGGCACTTGTAGGCAGAAGGGGATCAATCACCCAGGGAGTGGGGTTTTGCTGAATTCTGCCTTTTATACCAAATCTGGTCATGGCCACGGTGCAAGTTTGAATATGGTCAAATTCACACTGATGTGGGTGAAGTCCTGGGACAGGAGGACTCATCCCATGTTCCTACACAGGCTGTAGCACCAGTCAAAAGCCCTTGCTACAAGCCCTAGACTTGCATCCCAATGGTTCAAAGGGATCCTCTCTGTGCACATCCCCACTTTGAGGTGCTGAGCTGGCACTAATTACAATTTTGCTAATTGCTCCAAGCTTCACTGTCTTGCTGCTTTCCACAGGCAATGTTTGGCCATAGCTTTTTGCTGAAGTGGGGGCTCTGCTTGGAAGCTTGATACAATCTGCAAGGAGACACCTGCCAATCTTCACACACAACATTTATATTTTAATTTATTGGCAGCATTTAGAGGAATTGGCTTCTATGCAGCATCAGTTGGACTTCATTAAAATAATAAGAGAGTTAAGTTAGGAAAAACAAACCTGGCCAGTTGGCAACCTCAGACTTTTGTCAGGACTGATCTATGCTGGAAGATATAGATATAGTCCATCTACAGTAATAAAGTCCCATGATCCCATGGTTAAAATGTCTTTTTCCCTCCTAGCTGGTGCAATTCATTAATTATATGACATTTCCACAATGATTTCTCCAGAAGAAGGCCCTGGATGCCAAGGTTTACATTACATTTTCAATTACAAAGATATCCATATGGTGACTCTGCAGTATGTACAACTGCTTAACATGCATCCAAGCCCTGCTGCAGTGCTAGGCTTGGATATGCTGGAAAATCCCTTTCTGGATATGGGACTCTCACTGGGTTCCACTGGTTGTGGGATGAGGGTGGCAGTTGACAGTTGAGTGTTCCCTGAAGAAAGTGTTGGGAGTTGAAGCAGGAATCCTTGTGTCCTTTTAGGTCACCAGACTTTAGTAGCCTGCTGAGTTATTGTGAGGATGAGTCTAAATCATCATTGCAGCCTTTCAGTGGTCTGAAAACTAGCAGTGACAAGGGCAGGATTTTAGACTAAGACAAAAGGGCTCAGCCCAGGTATGGATTTCCCAGGCAGGCTGCATGGAGCTGGTGAAGGATCAGAGCGTTATCTCCCATTTCTTGCTGGGATTTCCATGTTCCCATTATGACATTCTTTGGCCCAACACCCCTGCAGCACACAGATCCCAACTGAAGGGCAAATCTGCAGAGTGGGGTGGTGACATGGGCATAGAATTGGACATAAGAAGAGCATCCTTTGTTGCATGGTGCAGTGTTGGCTATGCTGGTATTTTTTACATCAGGGCTGGTCCAGCCCACACAGGATCAATTGCTGCTGTATAAGCTGCTTAATTAACCACTACTATGAAGGGTAAAAGTTGTGATTCAAGTATTACATGGTCTGAGGAAATGTATTGATTTGGACAGAGCCCTTGGAGAAAACCTCATTCACAGTTCTCAGGTGGTTCACAGCAGTTTGATACTCAGACAGCACCATATGAGCCATCCTTGGTTCTCCCCAGCATCTCCTGCCCCATATGTTGTGGTTATGCAATGGGCCCAGAAAAGAAAATGAAGATTTTCCCTAGACAGCACTGGATTGTGAGCACCTACACTGAAGCTGATTCCTGGCACTGTCAAACAGCAATGTTGCAGGTTTAGTTTTCACACCTCTGGACAGAGGATATGGCCATTGCTTCTCGCAGGTACAGGACCTGCCTGGCCCTTCAGCCTGGCCAGCTGCAATGATGCTCCCTGTAGCACCAGAGTCAGGAGTCAATGCTGTTTGCACAGTTCACTCCGATTAGCTCTGCAATGCCTGTAACCTTAGAATAGTAAACCAGTGGCATATATATAGTTGAACAATTATATGTATTGTGACTAAATTTCCCCCTGAAGATCTCATTCACGATGTTAGAGTGAAAGGATCATAAAATGAATTAATAGCTGATTCACTGTATAATTTCCTAGTTCAATATACTTTAGTATACCAGCTAAATGAGCCATACACAGCATTCAGCTCAGCCAGTTAACAGCTTTATCATTGAGATCTCAGGCTTAGAAATAAAAGCAATTCTTCTGAAGTAATTGCGTCTAATTAAAAGAAACATTTAAAAAGTGTAACCAAAAGGAATTCATTTCAAATGGAAAATTAATGCTGAAAAATAGCCCTGAGCTCTCTTGTCTTTGCTAATAGCTAAGCATTCTCAGAATAATTAAACTGTTTTGAGATGTTGATACCTTCCCCTGTTAGAAGTGATAGCCATGGCCTGACACAGAGCAAACCCTCAATTTGGCCCTGGCTGGAAATAAGTGTGGGGTTTGGGGGGGGCAGGAGAGGAAGTCTCCTTCCTGGTGCTGCTTCCACCCTGCCATGAAGCAGGGTCTTTGCAGCCTCCTTCAAAAAAGGATTGCCCAGCCAGAGGAGCTGAACTCAGCATGACAGGGGGTTGTGAGGCTCTGCCAGATGCTGGGACATCCAGTAAAAGGAGAGGAACTAACTGAAAATAGCACCTTTTAGAAGTGTGTGGATTTGGTTAAGGGATTTTAAGATATTTGCTCATCTCTGTAGCACTCAGTTAGCTGAAGGGTCAGGGTGCATTCCCAGGTAAAGCTTGTTCTAGCTTTTTTCTGTCATTTTTCATTCAGAAAGTGCAGCACTGCATCCAACTGCATCCAAAAAGGTTCTTCAGTAAACATCCAGGATTAGAGTTCCCAGCTGGTTGTTTGTGCTGCACGGGTGTGCCAGCCTCTGGCTTCTCTTGAGAGAGAGGATCTGAACTCTCGGAGGTTCCTCATCTGTTTCTCCATCTCTTGTTCCTTTCCCTGTGCTCACTTTGGCAGGGAACAGTTCAAAGCTGAGTCTGCAGTGAAAACCCCACTTAGGTGCTGCCCTATTTCCCTCAAAGCCTGGAGGTGCCTCTTCCCCTCCCTTCAGCCAAGCATTTGTTTGCAGGTGTCAGAGCAATCTAAGTGTTTCCTGTGAAACTGAGGATGAACATTAATCCCCCACAATGAGTAGGAGCTGTGTTTTTGATCTCCTATGTTGAGCTAGGAGTACTGCTCTGATCAATAGTCTGTATCTGGGTGAACCAGGAGACCCAAAGTGGTGGCTCTTGGGGTGACAAGGATATTTGGTGCCTGAAATAGTTGTTATAATGCTTCATTTGCGTGGATTGAATGGCTGGGTGCCACCAACATAAGGGAGCTGCTCTAGCTAGTGCTGCCAAAACAGACATCCATAGTGAGCAAGAAATTGCCAGCATTGCTATAGGGCCCTGAGAGCTGGGAAGGGATCTCAAAAGCTGCTGCTTTGTCAGGAAACACAAATTCCCCAGATGTGAATCTTTTTCTGGAATCTTTTTTTCTTGAGAAGTGAATGTGAAGGCAAATGTTAGTGTTTCATTTCAGCATCTTTGTTAGTGTTTGATTCTCATACTGAAGCAACTTCCCATTGGGAAACTGCCAAAGATGATTCTTTTAAAGTGTTAAAAAGATCAAACCCAAACACTTCTGACTCAAGTGACTTTTTTTTTTTTGCTGAATAACCAGGACATAAGTGCTTTTGAGACTTCAACTTTGTACTAGTTGAGGGAGGGAATTTGTTCTCTTAAAATCCTTGTGGGATGGGAATGTAGTTTCTCATGCTGCTGCAAGTGGGAAGCTCAGGGAATCTTTGGGGGCTGTTGCTCATTATTGCCAGTACCTTCTGAATTTGCTTTTATTATGTTATTTGGTAACTATGACAGAATGGAGCATATTCCATCTGAGACTTTTTTAAAATATTTCCAGCAAATTCTATGAATGTACAATAATGTGATATGTAAACACATGTTCATAGCATTAACCCTACAAAATAACCTTTGTATCTGCTGCCTTGTTTCTCTTTCCACAACACTGTGCTGCTTCATGTGTTTCCTTAATACTTCTCTTCAAATTGTAAGAAATCAAAGTTTTCTCCCCTTTATTCTGGAGGGAGAGCAGAAAGGTAATATCTTCAGACAGGATTCTGTGACATGCATTGCCACATGTTTTTATTTTACAAATAAAACTGAGTACATCACAACTTCTCAGGGAACAGGCATAACTGGTCCCTGATATTGGCAGCAGGTCCATGAAGATCCTGCCCTGGTCAACTTGCTTGAAGTTCTGTCTCTATTTTCTGGATAATCCAGAATTTTCTTTTTTTTTTTTTTTTTAATTCCTGAGTGTTTCTAATTGAGCTAACATTATTAGAAGGTTTAGAAAAAAAAGAAAAAACCTTTCCCAAATTCCCTTTGCGTTTCAGTAGCTCTTTAATATGCAAGGCAGCAAGAGATGAACTGGGTCTAATTACGAGTCCCTGGAGTAGCCAGTCAGAAAATGAATTGATGCCTTTTTCCTTATGAACAATGCATGTACCACAAATTAGAGGCACCATCACCAGAGATTTAATTACAAAATATCATTACTTTCACACATCATTTCAGATTTGGCCTGATCAAATCAAAGTTGGGGGAGAGAGAAAAGGGGGGAGGCGGGTGAAAGGAAAAACTGCACTACTAGCAGGGTCATTCGTTCAGGGGTACTTGAATGCAGGAGGGAATTGGTGTTATTGAAGCTTCCCAAAAGGCAATTCTGCAGAGAAGTGGCGGTTGGGAGGAAATTCATTTTCTTTTCCAAGGGAAGCTCCAGGCAGTTCAGCTGTCCAGGGAAAACATGGCATGGACATGGTGGCCAGGGCTGAGTGGGCTTCACTAGGAGGTACTGCCTGAAGACCACAGGCATGTCCAGCTCCAGGGCATGACCCTGCTCGTGGAGAGGGGGATTTTTTCTCAAGTAGGAAAAATATGATGAAAAGAGCATTTAGTCTGTTATCACCTGGCTTTATCTGTCCTTCCTCTGGCAGCAAAAGCAGTGTATGGAAAAATAAGGGATTCAATCCCAAAATGTATCTAAGTGCTCTTCAGGCATATAGATTGTACATTTTCCAGTGTCATTCCTGACAAGTCTCCCCAAAACCAAATGCAGAAACTGGATGTTCGTGCCAAAGTGCACGATGAATTTTGTCAAGGAGAATGGCTGCCAGGAGAGGTCTGGAAGCTCATTTGCTGCAGCATTCAGGCCAGTATTGTGGTTTAAAGGTCACAGTGGCTACCAGAAGAAGGGTCTGGTGTGTGTTGGGGGTGGGGGGGGAGGGTTGGCTGTTTTTACTCCCTGATCTCTATTTAGCCTTGAAAAATAGAGGAATGAACAGATCACCATCTTCTTTCTAGTAAGTGAGTCCATCCCCATAGTAGGGTATCTCTATAGCTTGTGGTGCTTCTCACAGGTCCCTGTCCTGTGAGTAAATGAATGTCTCCTCAAGCTGAGCATCCCAAGTAAGAGGTCCTCCTTTTTGATCCATCCCCACAGAAAAGGAGTAGCACAGTTTGCAGCTTGGCTGCAGGAAGGTGTCTGGGCTTGATGATCCCACATCAAAAATGGAAATGCTGGTGAATATTCAGAGTTGAATGGTTGCAGTGCTGTGTACTCACCATTGCAGGAAGTGTCAGAAGTAACCCAGCAATATAAAAAGTAATAGCCTGTTAGTGTCTAATGTGTGCCTGGGAGCTGACTGTTGTTAGTGAATCGATGCTACAGCATCAGAAGTCTCCTTTCTCCATCCCAAGGAAAAAAGTGAGGCTCTTCTCCTTGCAGAGTGACAGCTATCTGGTGCTGATTTAAGGGCTGGCTGTTGAGTACAGTCACTTATACTGAGCTGATGCCATAAAGCCAGTCAGCAGCAAATGTGGGTGTTTGGAAGGGGAGGGCAGGAGGGCTGCTCAGCCCTGGGATGATTTACAGCCCCTGCAGCCCGCCCAGGCCATGGGCTGTGATTATTTCCCAGCCGGACGCACAAGCCAATCGTTTCAAGAAGGTAAAACGCTCCTCAAAATTTATGAGGAAAATGATGGCTTGTTGAATACATGATGTAGCGAGATGTAGTTTTACATTAACTTAAGAGGCATTTATGGGGCAATATTCATCTTCCCTGTAATATGGCAAGTATAATATGAGAGGATGCTATGTCACAGGGGTATGAGACCTGACAGATACAATGTACACAGAAGGGAGACCACAATGAAACAGAAAAAGGCAGGAAGAGCCAGAGTTACAGCCTGAATGGATAGGGAAGAAGATGCTTTTATGAGAGTGGCGGATGCTACCCATGTCCTCCACCTATGGATGCTGAAGTTGCTCCACCACTTCCAAGGAGCCACATGGATACTCACCAGCCGAGGACATGATCCAGTGATCACAGCCCTGAAGATCCACTTGTGACTCAAACCCCACTCCCCACCAATTCGTTGTAAAAGCTGCACAGCTCCTGGTTTTGTGTGTTGGTCAAGTGAAATCCAGGGCATTAACATGCCGGTGGATTGTTTTACAAGTGGTGTCAAGGGCTTGGACCAACACGAATGAGCTGTAAATGTGTGGCATGTTGCAAAGAGAAAAATTATTGCTTCCAGTAATACCCTACCTAATGGCTGGACTGTGCCATTCAAGCATGGGGGCTGTAAAGGTGCTGTGGTCTTCCAGAGGAAGTAACAGACTCCCCTGGGAGCAAAGCAGAAAGGTACATATATCACTGTTGGACAAATACAGCTGGGTACTTGAGGAGTTCTCTCCTGCTGTCAAAGTTCTCTCTTCTGTCAGCTGCACATCTGACTCCTCTGAACCTGCAATGCAGGCCAAACTCCCAGGCTGCTCCAAGCAAGCTTCCCTGTTTTAGTCTGGCAAAATTTTAGCTGAAAGTAATTGCTAAGCACTTTTTCCCCCTTTGCATTTAGCTGCAGGCAGGATTTTGCACTAGAAACTGTTTGACTTGGTAATGGAGATCAAAACTCTAACTGGAGCTGTGGATTAAAGCAGGGAGGGTCTCTGGGCTGCTCCTGTTCCCCCCTTAGTGTGTATGAACACACACTGCAACAAGGACAGGAGACATTGCTGTGGCCAAGTGCTACAGTAAGTGATGCAGAAGGCATTTCCCTGACACCAGGCATGCATGGCAGTGTGTGCCTGCTCCTGCCCACTCAGGTTTGGGTAAGTGCTAGACTCCTGGTCCATGAATGGAATTCAGAGGCTGTGGATCAGACATTCAGCTGATGGGCTCATCTGCAGTACAATCACTGTGTAAAATAATTGCAGTGGGGTCTTGATCTCTATAGATATTACTCCTTGGGCATTATGTGCAGGGAGTAGGGTTAAACTCTGTTTCTTTTCCTTCGGTATCATGAGAACGCCAAGCAGAGCTGTGAGCCCTGCCTTCAGGAAATAATGATTAACTTGGAATTAGTGGCTAATCACCAAGAGACCAAAGAGCTGCTTGTGCAAAGCCAAGGGTCTCACTGCATCTGATTAGGCTCCTTCCTCTAAGAGAGCTGCAATGCTTGCCTTCTGTTCCTGATCTGTCTGTTCCTTGGGAGGAAGGGGTGTTGCTTCCTTATTGCCATTTTGTCACCTTATTAGATAAAACAGGTCAAAACCTCTAAACTTTGAGTCAACCTAGGTTGTTGTCTGAATGGATGGCAGGAGCCACCTTAACCTGCTAACAACACTGCTCCCCAGCCTTTGCCTTTTGAAGATTGAACCAAACTTAGTGAGGTTTGTATTTCTGATAGAGTGATGGTATTAGCAAAAATAAAAGGTTGTGTGCTGGCTGTGTTGTCCTTTCTTGATATCAGGTGGGACCAGAGCCCAAAAAACCAAGAGCAGTGCAGAGTTAGTTGAAGGCTGAAAGGTTTTGCAGGAGCTGCAGCAGTCAGGCACAGGGAGGAGGGCTGAGGCTGGAGTGGAGATGCCTGAAGAGGTGTCTGGGTGTTAAGGAAAGGTTGCAGAAGCCATGCTGAAGAGGCAGGAGAGCAGGATGATGTATAACACCCATTACATCGGAGAGAAATTAAAAGGATTGATTGATATCAATTATCAGGTACAATTTGTTGCTGCACAATTGACACGTTAATCACCTCCCTGCTGCATTTCAGCATTGCAAGATTTTTGACCAATTTGAAAGGTTTACAGCAACAATATGATGCTGATTTATCTCTCCTTAATAAAAAAGTGATCAACTGAAACCTGCATCCATCATTCTGTTTATCACTCATGGTGATTTATTAACTAATTATACTTACAGTGGGTCTTTTTCTATAAGTATGGATAACAGAGTGATGCAGTGTCAGTGCAAGTCATAAATAATGCCACAGTACAGTATGTTTAATACTTACTCCTAGGACCAGCCCATAACAAGATGCCTTGATTAAGGCAAGCAGATGGCTTCGTTTGTCAGGAATGGTCCTGAAATTGCACATTGAGGAAACAAGTCCATTTCTCATTTTTTCAGCACTGGACATCACATAAATGCCTCAACCATGGAATCCAGATCAGGTGAAACTCTCCCAGCTCGGTTGTTTTTCCACAGGCATTTGTAAACCCTCACCATACCCTGCAGCACCCTGAGACTGAACAGTACAGTGGTGTTGAGTGTCAAGGTATGCAGAGAAAGAAGCAGCCACAAACACAAGAAAAAGGGGTTTCACTGTGGATTTTAACAGAGATGGGGAACTGACAAAAATCAGAACTTCTCTAGTCATCAAAAAAGCAAAGTTTTTTGCTTTTGAGTGACAAATTATCAGGCCTCTAAATCACTTTCATCCACCAAAAGCACCTTTTACAATACTTGTAGGTTACAGTAATTGGCTAATATAGACTCCTAGGATTTCTGCTCTGACAAAGAGATGTGGTCAGTTCCCTTGCCTCACACAAGAGGACGATGATGTGACTCTGTTAAACAATTATACCTGGTAATTGTGTAATCTCAAGGAGAAAGCAGAGTCTCAAATGACATCGGACAAATCTGTGCTATCTTGCCAGCCTGTGAATCTGAAAAAGTCTGTATGATCCCCTCTTGCTCTAGAGATGAGATGCTATGAAATGTATCACTGAGGTGATGACATTGCCAGAGCTGCTCTGCAGTGACAGAACTGGCTGTGTATTTTGGGGTCTTTCCCTAAGAAATCCTTCAGAGCCGACTTGCATTTTCACACTCACATTAGAGAGCAATACAAGATACCAAGTGCCCAGGACTGCTCAGCTTTAATTCCATTTTTCTCTTCTTAAAATCAGTTGGTGAACACTGCTAATCCCTTAAACTCCTTGTGCTTCTGCTTGTAAAAGGGCAGAGACTCTCCAAAGCACCACGAGCAAGCCTGATCCTTCGTGTGCTGGATCATATGGGTGCAGCAGGAATTCTTGTTCTCCCTTTTTTCTCTTGCACATCCTTATTATTCTGCTGGGTTGCAGGTGCTGGGATGTCAAATCTGCTCTGACAGACTGCAGCTCTACTCGATCTCAATTCAGGAAGAGACTGTCCCAGACACTCATAATCCAGTTTCCAAACTTCTGAGCTTGGACCAGAACCTTCTCAACTACTTCACCTTGATGTCTGCTCACAAATGCATTTAGAGAGTCCATTCTTTCTCTTGATCTTTTACTAAAAATATGATTTATCTTAAAAAGAACAATAGTCCATTACCTTAAAGAAGCTTTTTTTCATCTTCTTTACCCATCACTGGACTAGGCCCACAGTGAGCATTTTGGGTCTGGACACCCTTATCTTCTGGTTTTATATAGGTATAGGCCATATGGGATTTTATTTTTGGTATTGATTATTCTCTGTAATTAAGAACCTCATGTAAATGCAGTATATAATATCTATTTTTCTATCATGCTGGTACTTTGCTCCCAGCCCTTTTATTGACTTGGCTGACTTGTCCAGGTCTTATTGCTCTACTACTCTGAAAATCTTAGGTGTAATACAAATGTTCTTTGAAACAGAATCTTATTCTATATTTGGATGTGATCTGTGACATCTCTAATTAAACCTCTCTTTTTCCATCCCAATAATACCTCTCTGCTTTGTGGCTACATCTTGCACTTCTGCCATGGAGCAGCAATGGCTGAGCACCTCATGGCAGCACCATGCTGGAGTACAGGAGGCCCCATACAATAACATCCTTCTGGATTATAAGTGTGAAGGCAAGTGGGGGGATGTAGGTGTGATTAGCACATTAACAAAAGGATTCATAACCAAGAGGGAACACTCAAACCAGCAGAAAATAATTGTTATAATACAATCAATAGTTGTTTAAAAGCAAAACAGAAATGATGCAAAACAAAAAAAAGGGGGTTTTGAGAAGGCTTTTGCAGGGCTTATGGGCACAGGCACTGCTGTGTGATCAGGAGTGCAGCTGCAGAGACACCACCAAAATTACCCAGCACCTCCTCGGGGAACACACAGTGACAGATCCATAATTTATAGGGGGCAGTCGGAGCTCAATAATTAGGGCATAATTTACACTGAGTGGGTTTTGGTGGTGGGAGGAGAGAAGCAGTTTTGTTTATTCTCCTGTTCCTTTCCTGGGTGTCTGTCCCAGAGCTCAGGGGGGAGAGGGTGCTCCAGCAGGCAGACCCGGCCTCACCCAGCATGACAGGGCTGGGTACATCCCTCCCATCCTCTCCCTCAAGAGTGCCAGCTCATAATGACTATTTTTCAGGATCTTTTTCAGATGGAGAGGTCAGATTTTTCTGCTCTGATCCGTGGCACAGCNTCATAATATCCAGCGTACGATGACAGGGGATGGAAGCTTTGCTGCCTGCCCCAGCCTGTGGTGCAGCTTTGCTGCAGGGTGTCATCCAGCTCTGCTTTGTGGACAGCAGCAGGGAGGGGAAGGTGTGAGTGCCCTGGGCTGAGCACCCCGGATGCCTCTTGTCACATCACCCAGCAGTGCGACAGCATCTCATGCACAGTAGCAGGACAGGCAGAATTCATCCCCACCAAAGGCCATCTGGACCCTGCTGGGGCAGCAGTAAAGGAGTTAAATCTGATTTCCTCATGGGGAAGAGGCTTGCAAGGGAAACAGGGAAAAA
>VYZS01050736.1:1834-30595 GCA_013400695.1 Neodrepanis coruscans
AAAAAATTCCTAGAAAGAGCGAGAAATTATCATATATGAATTTGTTGTTCATTTCATGCAACAAGTATGAAAAATACACCACCAAAATATTAATCAGCTTAAAACCTACAACATTTTTCAGGGACTGTAGAATACTTTACTATATTTACATTTAAAATGCATCAGACTCTGATCAGAACCAAGCCCTCCTTAACAAAAAAGGTGAGAATGTCTCCTCTAAAAAGCCCCATTTATTTATATACTTCTATGGAGGGCATAGCATGGCTAACTTACTAAAATACTCGTGCTCAAGTCAGTGAAAATTTGGCTTGAGAAATTTGTAGAATATTTACAGGTCAACATTATATATATATAGTATAAATAAACAGCTCAAATATTGTCACACTGCTTATCTAACACAGGCACATTTTGCCAACTTTCCCATACTGGAAAATATTTCACATTATTAGTACAGGTAAAACTAGTAAGAGTGACTATTCCAAGATGCTGGATTTTGAATGGCAGGTACAATGTTGTTAAGAATAGACCTTATGGTCTCAAAGAAATAAAGATCCTTCTGTTCACTAATTCATTGGAATTCCTTTTCTCTTTACTTCAGTTTCTGAATTACAGATATCCAAAGGTGAAGGATGCATGAACTACAAGACCTGGCTTAGGACCTATTGTGTAAGCTCTCTTTCAGAGGTTAACCTTTAAAACATGATAGAAATCCAGCACAGAATCTCAGGAAAGTGAATGTCTGCAAGAGGACAAAAGAAGTCAAAGATATTCTTTCCTAAATCAAACAGAAGATATTAGTGAGGTGTTGGTATTGCAAGCATTAGTGATCTGTCCTCTACTATTTTTATTCATATAAATGGATTGGATAATGCTTCTGATAGCAAGATTTCGATGCGATTCTAAATTAGGATGAATAGTAATTAATGAAGAACAATGCAGACAGAAACAGGACTAATAGATGACAAATGTAGTTCAATGCAGCTTAATGCAGAATAATGAATATGGTAGTGAAGGGGAAAAAAAGAAAAAAAAAGGAAAATGAGAAAACCTTACCACCTGCAAGCTCAAACAAACACACAAGAACAAAACAAATTAACCAGGCCAAACCAAACAAAAACAGGGAAAACAAAGCTAAGGGCATGTCCTTTTCCTAAAAGGAATCTTTTGCCAGGCTTCAGCCTTAAGATCACCCAAGGATAAGAAAAAAAGTTAAAGTTTGGACAAACTACAGGGAAGATATGGAAAAAGAAATTATGATTATCAGACTTAAAAAGAAAAAGCTGTGTTTTTGTGGTTCCATTCTTGATTTCTCTATTCATTTTGGAGCCTGAAGAGATTGCCATGGACTAAGCACACATGATAGTTACACTGGGGCACAGAGAGTGACTGTTGCAGAAGTTCGCGCTTTATGTTGCAGTTGAAGAGATTGCTATTTTCAAACAGTTCCAATTTGCCTGTTGTTGTTTGTTTTCAGTCAGCCTGTTAGGTACAGTTTCCAAAGGTTCCATGTCAACACTACACAATTAGAAGTTATTTTCATTAGTATACACAGTATTTATACACCACACAGAAAATTCGAAAAAGAGCAAGAGTTTTTATTTGTATAAATTCATTCATATACTTTTATAAAATAATTAATATTAATAGCTTTTTATAATTAATCTTTTCAAGTTACTACTATCACATTAATGAGACCACTGTTCTCCAGTACTGGAAAATTGCTGTTATGCTGGTTTTTTTTAATCTAGCCAGTCTTCAATTGTAAGTGACTGAGAGAGAGCATTTCATCTGAAGCTGCCTGGTGTGTTGGTATAACATTCTGATTCACAGTTTTCCTCTGAATCATAAAGCAATCAGGAAAACACCACTGCAATGTAAAACATGATCTTTATCACAAGCAACTGTGATGTAGCTTCCCTGTGTTCTGATATTGGTATGGTATGGACATTTAAAGCTGTAATGCAGCGCATCACTTTAGTACGTGCTTAACATTAAGCAACTGAGTATTTCTTTTGATGTGGATATCATCATGCAGTTTCCTAAAGAATTAGCTTTCTTCAACTGATTTTAATTCTTTTGATGTGCTTTTAGAGAGCTACCCATTTTGTTTGAGAAATGCTTTGCTTCCTCAAACTTTCTTTTTTACTGTTGTTCTTTCATGATAGGAGATTGTGGACAGTATTTTATTTCTTGTTCTTTTTTTCTTAAAATTCTTGGGGTTTGTGTTAGGCTTCTATTTAGTAAACAAACAATATTAATTGCATTGCACTATATTTTTTCCAAAAGTAAGTTTACTCATTGCTCTGAAAGACTNTATTGCTTATTGTAAAGTAATAGAAAAGAACAAAAGCATATAATAATGAGGTGATTTAAAAGCTGGCATTTGTTTGGAAATTTCCACTTGTTCTTGTGAAGTTAATAATTTTCCCATCTTTTCTATGTAATATTTGAGTCATCTGTCCCTTGCAATGGAAAAGTAATCTTTTCATGCATTAACATATGTCACTTCTATAGTTTCCTTTTACAGTATTTCAACAGAAATCCAAGACTTTCTCAACACTCATAGAAAACACTGGTACTAGAGAGGTTGCAGGGAAATAATGTGGCTTTCTGCTACACTGGATGGCTGATCCAGGCCATAACAGAAAGCCACATTACTTGATACCTTCTCTTAGCTGTATAAGTTGCATCTCAAAGATAAAATCTAAATCCTACATTCTACTCATGCTCCAGACACATTTTAAAACAGGTTGAATGAATGTCAGTGTTTTCCTGAGTGAATTTGTAGTTTTATAATATTGCAAATGGAAAGAAAGGCTCATGCAGAGCCCAGATGTGGGAAATTAATTTTCAGTCCTTAGCTTGTTTTATATTTACAGACTGTTCCATTTTGCTCTTTTTTCATGGAATAAACTGTGCATCTTTGTATGTTCTAACTCTACTAGGACCATGGATGATCTTTGCCAAGGAGTAGAAACAAAATGATTGTTTATGGAAATTACATTTTGCCAATAAGCTCTTTTATATTATTTTGGACTAACACAACGACACAGTTCAGGAAGCTCTGCAATTGCATGCACGGAGCACAGCTTGGAAGCTGCTACCTAGCACACATATTAAATTTCATTTAAGAGAATCTACCTCTTGCATTCATGTCTGTTGATAAGTGAATATACATTGCCGTGTAGGTATAAAACTTTTCAGCCATTGCAGTTTGTAGCCAATGGATGTCTTCTTTTGATTATTAAAAAAAAAATAAAGCTTCAGGAGGCCTGCTCAGTGATGTTCATGCAGATAATATGACCTAAGTAAATACGGTTGAACATGGTCTAGTACAGGGAATTCTGTGAGGGTAATTTATTTATTCTGATTGCCTACTAAGTGACCTTCGATAGTTGAATAATGGACATTATTTGTACACAAAATAATTTGAAATTGAACATTAACTTTGACATTTCTTCTGTTCAGTTTAGACAAGAAGCAAGTGTTACTTGGAAGGCTGAGATTTGCTTGTAACCCAATGTTTTTCTCTTTTTTATTTTCCTCTCAATGCTGTGTTTTGGACTAATACTTTGATACATGTTAAAAATGTACTAAAAGCAAAAGTAAATATTAAAAATAAATGTATTTGTCTTTTCATGTGATTAGCACCTAATATGTGTTTTAGAATTAATTCCCACTTAGTTTTTTTAAATGTTTTGCTACTCATAGGTTTATGAATCTATTAGAATTCAGTCCTTTTTAGATTCTTCTTCCAATATCATGAAATCTTAAATGAACAGAAAATACGGTCTCAGATTATTGTATTTTTGTGAGGTACAATTTTGTTCTTTCCAACTTAAGTTCATGTTCATTAACTGTTGCTGAGAGAAAAATTGGCAGTATTGTAATTGGAGAAAAAGGAAATGTGTCTGCAGAGAAAGACTTAGAAAGAGAAGGTGACTCTTAATCACAATTAAAGAACAAATGGTTTAGCTTAAAGGTCATTTAAAGAAAGGGTACCAATGCCTTGTTTTAGTTTCTCAATCAAGAACCAGAGTGAATGTGAAGTTTCAGAGAAAAAACCCTTCAGATAAGTTTGAGCAAAAATTTAACCATTTGTTTAAAATTCTTGCATCAGAATAGCTTAAAAGTTCTTTACTATGTACCTATCTGTTTATGATCTGTATCTGAAACAGCTTTTTTTCACCTGGAGAGACAGATGCTTCCTCAGTGAAGGAATCCTTCCTTTCTGCAAGGAGGTGTCTGAAGTCAAAAAACATATTGGCCGAGTGACAACCTTCTTCTGCAATTACCAGCTTAGGCTTTGCTCCTGGTTTTTAAGCAGCTGGAGTTGCATGAAACTAATATATTATGTCTGTAGTTTGACTGACAGTGTTATGAACAAATGATGTAACACTGGAGAAGTATGAACATTAATGTGGTTGAACCCCAAGATTGAATTACCTTTTAGATTCACTGAAATGCTCCTGTAGCTAAATGTGCTTAAGAGCTGATAATCTACAAGGTGGCAACAGCCTCTATGCCAGTTTTTGCCTACCTGCATCATAAAATTAAAGAGCTGCTGTTATGTCTAGAAGTGAAAGGGAAAGATTCCCTGCCTGTTAACAGATATGGATTTTTTTGAAAGACACTTTCAAAATAGAATTAATGTGCATGAAACTAAATATGCATATACATTTTTGAGGTCTGAAGACTTATACCTCAAGTTTTAATAAAAAAATTAACGTTCATTTGAGCTCTTTTCTTGAGACCTTACTAGGATGAGTTTATAAATGCTGTGATGTGTTATCTAATTCAGCTTTAATTGTCTAAAAAACTATACATGGACTTTTGAGAGGTAAACCCACTTTCATTTCAAGCCGGGTAATATTCCAGTAGTCTTGTACATGCTACTTTTTAGATTTAATTGCCTTCACTAGATGTAGTTGCCTTTCTAATTTAGAAAGAGAATTTTCACCTCAATATGAAACTGTTCTAGATTGTAGTCAGGTAACTGAAATTGAATTGTAATTGAAATTGTCCTGGTTTAGACACTAGGGGGTGATTGCAATAGATTGCAAGAGATTCAATAGCAACCAACAGAATTTATTTTATAAACAAAAACTCAAAAATAAAGATGCAAGGGGCAGACTGTGCTCCTCCAGGCTGGCTGCTAGGCTGGTGGAGCAAGGGAGGAAGAAGGCTGGCCCATGGAATGGCACCAGATCCCACTCCGAAGTTCCCAGAAAACAGGAAAATGAAAAGAAACCGGGGGGCCCAAAAGGGTCAGAATACCACAACTGGTGAGCAGTGTGGTTCTCAGCACTGTGCTGCCTCCACTGTCAATTAAGCTGTGGTGCTGCCCAAGAGCCAAAAGAATGGCTTGGGGAAAAGGCCAAGAGAGCAGACAAGATGCCGAGATGTAACTTTGATGACAGCCAAGCCTGAAGAGATGGAAAACTTCCGGGCTTGCAGTTCATAGGATGCCTATTCCTGAGTGATCTCGGGGCCCCTTTCTGGCACAGGTTGCCTCCAGATTGGCTAATGGTGCTGGGCACCTCCCCTCCACGAGATTTCACCACGAGGCAATATAACGGCATTTCCTGCCAAAATGCCTCATGGTCAGTGCCTGCCAAGTGGGGAGGGGCTGCCTTTGCCGTCCATCAATGCTGTGGGGTGCCCCAAGGGCCCTGGGGCCACTTCCAGCACTGGCATCAGGCTGACCTCACCCAGCGTGCCAGTGCAGGCACCCGTGGAGGTGGCCCCACCTGCTGTGAGGACCACTGACATTCTCCAGCCAGTGCTGCACTCGCAAACACGGGCAGTGGGACACACCGTGCATGTATGCAGCACTGGGGAGAGCTGGCCAGACCTGCCAGTGCTTGCTGCGGCCAGTGGGGTGGGGAGATACCGCCACTGTTGCCCCGCCACCCCTCAAGATGCAGCCATCTCCATTTGGGAGCCGCTCTCCCTCAGGGGAGCCAGGACTGGGCGACGTGGCTCCACATCTGCCCCATGCATCCACAGAGCCATGAGGAACTGCAGAGGACCACCCTGTGTCTTCCCTCAGGCCAGGGAAGGGCCAAGGGACTTGAATCTGTCTGCCCTTTCTTATAGAACACAGAACACAAGTTTGAAAGGCTCCCTGCTCCCCATCTCTCCAAAACTCTCCAAAAAAAGCCAACACCCACCTCGCCACCCCATCCCCAGAAGAAACCCCTTGGAAAAGAGGATGCGAGAAAAACACATTTTTAAAAAATGAGGACCTAGTCTATCCCACAAAAAAAAATTAAAAAAAAAAAAAAAGGAGTGTGATTTATTAATTTTCATAGTTGGGATAATGATTATCTGCATTTTCATCATTTAAAGACTAATTTGAAGGACTCTATAAGCTGTATCCTAGCAATGTAGAATTTTAAAAGATGTATAAATATTGATTTTATTGCATTTCTGGTGAGATATTAATATTTGTATATAGGGTTTTTTAATGAATTTCCTAAGTAATTTTTAATGTATCTAAAAATAATCCTCTAAACCAAAAGAGAACAAAAAAAATCTCTTGCCCTGTGTTTTTATTGCACTTAAAATGAGAATAACTTCCTTTACATTAGTTTATGGTGAGAAAGTCATTATGAAGGGATAAGGTACACAGTTCAAGCTCTGCCATTCTCAGAAATTTAGTGAAAGTTTGAAACAAATTTGTCTGCAATATTTGAAGACCTACTTTTATCCTGGTCACCAGGAGTTAGTCTTCCTAGGATACCTGAGCCAGAATATCTCTGTCAGAATTTATGTATGGCAAGGTTCTGGGAGAGCAATGAAATTTCCAATGCCTGTTTCTTGTCAAAATAATATATAGAAAACCAAATTCTAAACTAATCTATTGTGGCAATCCTGTGACTTTTCCCCAGGGCATGCCCCATAAGACCAAAGTAATTTCAATAAGTCTGTAATTGGGCAATTACCTTTTTTCAGCCCATAAATGCTGACTCGGGAACTTGTCTCCCATTGATCTTATGTCTACCATATGGAATGTGCAGATTTCCTTCATAATGGTCACTATACAGGCAGAAAAAGGGTATGACGACCTTTTCTTATGATTAAAAATGCATTACAGCTGTCAGTTGTTTCAGTCTCTCAGTGATCCAATGGATTACTTCACTTAAAGCATTTTACTTCTGGAGACCTGGATTCAAATTATTTGTATGAGCTGACAAAGGAAATATGTTAGCCTCAGCATATTTCACACCAGATGTTTATACACAACAACAATCTTCTGCATAATTCACCATGATTAATAATCTCTGTTCAGAAAAACATTTTTAGTTCCAAAGAAACAATACAGTTCAGATTCCAGTTGAAGTATGGGAGCTACTCACAGGAAACAAGATAGGAGAAAAAAAGTAAAGAAAGACATTTTCTAATGCCCATATACTTTACTTGAGTTACAGTTTATTAGATGGTTACAGCTATGCCTTTCTAGTAAAATTCCCTTAAGAAAAAGAGAGAATTTTATCTGGAAGAATCTCAGTAACTCCCTAAGTGTCTGTGAGGCACAATTACCAGAAAGACACACTGAATATGTGTTTTGTGAGAATAGAAAAAAAAAAAAAAAAAGAAGATATATACGATGTGGAGGCATAAGTTTTAAACACCAGAAATAATGTTCTATTTGTTTTAAAAAGCATCTTGATTTTCATAGTCAAACAAGTCCAGGGGACTTCAACTAAACCACTCATTTCGTGGTCACAATCAATAGCATTTAGAGTTTAACTACGTGATTTGTGCCTTCAATCAGGTATTTGTACCTCTAAATACTCCAATTACTTGGACCTGTAATTGATTGCCAGTGCAAAATTAGAGGTTGCATTTAAAAATGTGTCCACAAGGAAAATCAGAAGGATGTCAAATAAAGATGTTCCATGCCAAAGTAGTCTAAAATGTTTATTGTTCAACCATAATATCAGGCAAACAGCATCTGCCAATTGCATAGCAGATACAATCCATTATGTGGAAATGGTGACTGAAGAGCATGGCAAGAATGAAATTGACCAAAATAGTTTTGTAAATAGTAATAAAAAAGTTTGTTTTCGTTCTTCACATACTTTGCACGCTACTGTTTTATTCATGTGAAATAGTAGGGAGAATTGTGCTATGCTAGGCACTATACAAGTAGAGAAAAAATTACTGGGAAGGTTTAAATGTAGACATTTGAAAATGCAAAAAGGGGTTTGTAAGACTTCCTAAATCTATTATGTATCTTTCTCCCATTTTGAGTTAAAAAAAAAACCTGATCACTTTCTTGGAATTTACAATCCTATTTTCATTTTACTAAATTTCATGGTTAGGTATGCAAAGATTGGGTTTTGGTTTGGGGGGCTTTTTAATGTATTTCGACATTTGATAGTAAGTATTTTTGGAACAATGTTGGCAAAAAGGAAGTATTTTAACACATATGAAAGAAATCTCAATTTTTTTGTATTGATACATAATCAATATCTGGCTTGAATTTCTTTCTTTTTTTTTTTTTTTTTTTGTAGTTCCTTATTTTTCTGTGCCCACCCAAAATTTTAAAGTGAAAAAATTTGGGTCTGGCAGCATATTGTTAGAGAATATGGGTTTGCTTTTGCTTTTAAATATATACCAAGCTTACAAAAAAAAATTCATATATTTAGCTGTACAAGCCTTGTAAATAAACTATACAGACATATCAAATAAGGATGTTTATGGACAAGGTCAAATGAAATTTCATTGGGATACATGTAATGAAAGAATTAACAGAAAAATGAAGAATCTTCTTTTTATGTAATTTATATTTTTTATACCAAGTTAAGATTGTTATAAACTATTTAATTATGAAAAATTGTGTGGTGTTTTTATCTTTTATATTCTAGGCCCTTCTTGTCATAGGGTAAATATGGCAAGAATTGGACAGCTAGACTAACTGAAGATGACAAGAGGGAAAAGAACAAAGGAAAAGGCCTGTTGTAATTTAATTTTAAAAGGTACCATCATTTATTTTCAGTTGGCATTCAATTTTCAATACAACCATTTTAAAATGCATTACTGTTTAGTTTTGAATGTTATGGTAATTTGGGAATTGACTTAGCTTTTCTCAGAGTTTGAGATTTGAGGCATATTAATGAACATGAGTTTCAGATGACAAATGGTCCTTGAAGTTTCCATGTCTTTTAATTCATTTTTTATTAGAACATGGATGTTTTCTGAAATATAGATGGCATTTGCCAGCCAAAATGGTCATCTGATTTCAACATACAATGTGATGCTTCAGTGAAGTTTGAACTTTAGAGTGATTTAAAATTCATTCGTAATAGTGCTATAAAGGCCGTGTTCCCTGGCTGAGAATGCAATAAACTGCAGGATAGTATCTCCTTTGCAGCCGCATTGAATCTTCAGTCTATTTAATTTAGGGCATTCTTTTTTAATGAATGCTACACTAACCTGTGAATTTCAGCCATATTTCATCGTGCTCACATTGTCAGAAGCAGGTGAAGGTGCAGAAGGATTTTGTTAAGGGAAGGAAACTGAGTGGCACTAACTGAATTGTATTTGTTTAGAACACACTAGAATTATATTTATGCCTACCCATTAAAAAATAAGACATGCAGATTAAAATAAATTCTGGTGAAGAAAACTTCCTTTTGTTGTATAGTTACCAACCACAAATTATGTTTATAATAACCAATTTCGATCAGTTAACATGAAATTATTGAGGGAAAAAAGTATTAAAAATTAATTTTTCACATTCAATTTTTCTTCCTACTCAGCTCAGAAATTACTACAATTAAAAATATTTTTTCAGATTCTCAGTGCTTCTAGAATGCATAAATAAACCAGATGGTGGAGGGCTTTAATTGACACATCCTCCCTTTTTTTTTATCTCAAGGAGTGCAAGATCCACCTTCTAGTCATACATACAAAGTGAAACTCATTGGTTATGTTATCTTTAAAAATGTTATTCTACACTGTTGTTCGTCAGTTGATATTAAATAAAGCTTTTCCATTTTTCCACTCTGGATATACAAATTACCTTTTTACTTAGAGTGCTATACCATGCTCTATGCTTAAATCTTCACGTGAACCCTTTACTTGCTCATACATAACAATAAAAATACTCATCACTCTTTGATAGAGCTCTAACCCTTCCAGGAAGATGCAAATCTAAATCTCTGTGCCAGGGAGCAGTAAGGACAGAACTGCTCCTCAAGACCAGACAAGCCATGATCTGAGGATGGCTCTACCTGGAGCTGTGTCCTCATCAACAGGATGTAGTTTCACATGGGCTGAATCCCACAGGCAAAGGCAGGTGCTGGTGATGGAGTCCATCAGCAGGCACAGACAAGTGATTGTTGAATTGCATCTTGGGTCCTCCTATGAAAATCCAACCTGGAGAAAAAGCAGGCATGACCAGAGACCAGGCTGCAGAAAAGGCTACAGCATAAGGTCAAAGTCCATCCAGGAGACAAAGCCAGACACTGGACGGCATATTGCATACATTTGAGGAGTCCAGGAGAAATCCCACGTTCAACAAAGGGTCCAGGTCTATGCATGACATAGGGTCAGAAGCAGTGTTGGAGACACACCTCCAAAAAGAAACTCAGGCAGTGACTAACATTGCTCCTTCATGCGCTGTCCAAGTATTTTATTCAGCTAATAGACAATCACATTCTTATTTATCATGGATTGGAAATTTGCTCCAAATATTTTTAATTCTTTAATGCTGTGTTACATCTGTATTAATATTTAAATATATCTTTTTTTTTTTTCCACATCTTTCTATGAAACTGTTCAATACTTGTTACCATTTGGGAAAATTCTCCTTAAAGGCATAAATGTAAAGTGATCCATAAACTCAAATCAATCACTGAGAATTGGACAGAAAATTTTAGACTGTTCCAGTATTCCATCTTCAATTATTTTGCCCAATGACATCTGTGTATCTTTTGTCAACTATTGCCTAAGAAAATATTTTAGAACATTGATGCTTTCTGGGGACTTTTGATGTGCCAGAATTAATGGTACCCTGAGATAAAAAAGACACAAAGTATAACCATGTACATACCCAAGAAGAGTATGGATTCTGGCAGTGCTATTACATTTGCAGTACATTTCATATTTTTACTTGATTCAGCATTATTAATGATATTTAATTATGTCTATAATATTTTTGTTAACTTTTTAATCCTACTGATAGCTGTGCACTGAAACCTTAAAAAAGACTAGCAGTAGTTCACCTTGTACTGAGTCACTGCATACTTGCCTGAAGTCTACTGAAAAGCATAAAAAGTGTTTTTCTGAGTTGGACAATGCCTCTTGATATTCAAGACTGTTGACGTCAAACGCAAGATAGCAAAGTCTCTTAAAGCAAAGAATATATTCCACCCATCAATGTTTGTGGAAAGAATTCTCATTAACTGAAGCTGGTAGTTTCATATGCACACTGAACAGGAATAGGAAACTATATATTGTCTGTTCAAATAAAGTCTTTAGTATTATTGATTTGCTGTGAAACAAAATCAGGTGAGTATGAAATTTGTTTAGGACTGCAGCATACAGTGAAATTTAATTCCCCTTAATCACTTGTAAATGCTCTGTTGACTCTGATTATTTTGAAGGAATTATTTATGTGAGTTTCCTATAGTTGATACCACAAGAAACAGATAAGCAAACTGAAAGTTCTCCACAATATTATGTACTGTACTGAGAGTCTGAGAAAAAGATATTGACTAATTACACTGAAAGTATTTTATTAGATGTCATTAATTTTACTTTTTTCTACTGAAGCCAACATATAAGACATTTCATAGCATGGCAGACTGTAAAATTTTATACAGTTAACATCATCCTCTATGTTGAACTAGATTTTTTTGGTAAAGAAAGGTAGGAGAAGTAGTGAGGTGCCAGCAACACATATGCTTAGCTGAAGTTACTCCTGTGGTAGACTAAGTTCAGGACCTTGAAGTTTAATGTCTGATAATGCAGAAGGCATGAACACTATCCAAGTCAACAGAATGGCTTAGTCTGCCAGATATTATTTATCCATGACACTGGGGATCCTTAGTGGACAGAGCACAGACCACAGCAGCTATAGATGCTTCTGTTCACAGGTTGGGATGCCAACTTTACCTGCATGAATCATGAATCTCTGCCAATTCTCTTCTAGGACTAAGACACCAAAAACTATCTTTCGAGACACATATATCTCTTTATAAAAAAACATTTGGCCATCAAGACACAGGCTATACTGTGAACAGAGGCAAGAGGTTTCTTCTCCAGCTTTCAAATTATTGTTAAGTATCAAGATTCAAGAGAAAAGCAAGTGAGCAATGTTGATACTTTTTTAGTCTTGCAACCAAGAGACAAACATTTTTATTCACAAAACCCTGCTTTCTATAAAAAGGGGGCACAGCATGCATATTTAGGTTTAAGATTTTATTGTCAGTTCAATTAACAGTTTAACAATCTAAACAACAAAGAACAAACCTCTGTTCTTATCAGTCCAACTCCAAGAACAATAATATTCCTAGACTAAATTATGTCATTATTACAGGAAAACCATATCCACAACTACAATTGCTACACTTTCAAATACTGTTCTCTGATATTGCAGTCACCCCTCCATAGAATTTTTGAGCCCTAAAATTGACAGTCAAGTCTCACTATTCCTGAACAAGAAGTGTGGGATTAGCATGTAGGTGGTGTCACATCCAGTTGGCGGCTGATCACTAGTAGTGTCCGTCAGGGATCAGTACTGGTTCCAGTCCTGTTTAATATTTTTATTGATGATCTGGATGATGGGATGGAGTCTATCTAAGTTTATTGATTACACTAAATTGAGTATATGTGTTGATCTGTTAGAGGGTAGGAGGGCTCTGCAGAGGGACCTTGACAGGCTGGAGAGATTGGCAGATTCTAGTAGCATGAGGTTTAACAAGTCTAAACGCTATGTTTTACACTCTGGCCACAGCAACCCCTTACAGAGCTACAGGATGGGGACAGATTGGATGGAGAGTGGCCAGGTAAAGAGGGATTTAGGAATACTGGTTGACAGAAACTTAACATGAGCCAGCAGTGTGCCCAGGGGGTCAAGAAGGCCAGTGGCAGGAATAATGGGGCCAGCAGTACCAGGGAAGTGATTCTTCCCCTGTACTCGGCACTGGTTATGTTGCACCTCGAGTACTGTGTCCAATTCTGTGCTCCTGAGTTTAAGAAGGATATTGAGATGCTTGAACATGTCCAGAGAAGAGCAAGGAGAATGGTGAAGGGACTGGAGTCCTATGAAGAACAATTGAGGGAGCTGGGGCTGTTTAGCCTGGAGAAGAAGAGGCTCAGGGGAGACCTTATTGCTCTCTACAACTACCTGAAAGGAGGTTGTATCCAGATGGGGGTTGGTCTCTTTTTCCAGACAACCAGCGAGAGGATGAGAGAACACAGTCTCAAGCTCCATCAGGGGAAGTTCAGGCTGGATGATAGGAAAAAATTTTTTGCAGGAAGAGTAATTTCCCATTGGAATGGGCTACCCAGGGAGGTGGTTGAGTCACCATCCCTGGATGTGTTTAAGAAGAGACTGGATGAGCTACTTAGTGCCATGGTAGATGGAATGCTAGGCAATAGGTTGGACTTGATGATCTCAGTGGTCTTTTCCAACCTTGTTAATTCTTTGATTCTGTGATAGCGGTTGGTATTTTAGCAAGTCATCAGTGTCCTAAGTTCTTTGCTAGGAGGCCTGGTGAACATTTCTCCCTCATTCTACNATATATATTTAAAAATTTTCCTATAGCAAGATTTTCAAAAGTTAGTGTTTGAAAATTAATGTACAAATGAATTTAGAAGCCTTGTTTTATAGTAGGCAGTACACATGCTTTAAAACCTTGTTTCAGCACTAACTTTGGTTCTAAAACTAAAATGTCACAGTTGCTCTTGAAAATGCCATTATATGAATTCCAGTACTTTAGAAACCTTTAGATATCTGCCTTGTGTTAACAAACTTAGTGGACTGTATTTTTCAAACACACACTTGAGTTACCAATGGTATGACTCAAGACAAGACAAGGTTTTGTAACAGATATTTATTACAAACACTTACGTGGAATGGTCATATGAAAAATTCCCCTTAAGAACAGCACTACTGGTTGAAGCCAGTTGTCTGTTCTATTATCATTCTTCAGAGATGGTCAGAGTAATTGTATAGAAAATAATATGAGAAAATATATAGATATTTATTTTTCATGTTTAATTTGATGCCACTTGTTCTGGAATTGTTAATCATTACTCCCTGTGCTACTCCCAACCACAGAATACTATTATACTCCCATCAATCTCTGACTTTTCTGCATTAAATAGTCTCAACTTATCCCAGTTAAAATAATTTCAGCGATTGCCATTATTGCTATCTGTATCTTTTTAAACTGCATCACATGATATCTGGCACTGAACAAACAAGATTTTACTGTATTAAAATGCAGGTGTATCACAAAGTATTACATTGTAAATATTTATCTCTTATTCCTTTCCTACCAAGCCCTAGGGTTAAGATTGTTGTCTGTTAGGGTTTTTTTATCACTATTGAAATTTTATGTTTCCATAAAATTATCTAGTATAATTCTAAATGCTGAAATGTAATAGTTTGTTCTGAACTTGTTTCTAAATAACAATCTGATATATTTTCAGGTATAAGTATTTGTATATGTAAATCTTGTATGTTCAGTTATTCATTCACTGTTTTTGCAAATTACCTAATTTCATTGCAATGTGGATTTGTAAATACACAAGTAGATGTGATTAAAAATATTGTGATCACATTTTTAAAGGCTGTTGATCTGATTCTCATTGGCCTCAAAAATCTTTTTTGACCAAACTGATACTAAATTTAGAACTATTATCAATATGATTAGAAAAGGTTTTAATTTAGACAATATTCACATTTGTATTGAAATTTCTGATAGAAATATTCAAAAGGCTTTCATTTAAACAGATTAGCTGTAGCTAGAATATGGAGAGATATATAAAAATATACCCGGACATATGGCAGACAACCCACACCCAGGTTTGTGTGACTAGATCACAATCTCATATTGGCCATGGACTCTTTAATACTTGCTTCATACGTGCCCTGTTGTCCTGCATTTAGTTCCCCTTCTCAACTAACAGAAGTCATAGTTTACAGTCAAATTAAAATGAGTTGCAATTTAGTATGAAAATGGTGGGACTGTCATGTCGATGAGAAATAATATCAGAAAAGTCCACACAATGACTGTGTATCACAGAACCACTATATATTAAAACAAAATAGATTAGTTAAATAGTTTTTTTGTTGCTTCAGATAAGCAAAATATTTCTTGAATATTATGTTCCTACATGATGCTAAAGATTTGTGATACAGGGGAAACAGCATTTTCCCATGAATTTTATTTACATGTCCAAAGTCCACAGAAAAGCCTCTGCAGTAAGGTGGCTACAATGCAATAAGGAAAAAAATCTTAACCCTCCGATGGATACATTGTCCCATTCTTTCTAAATATTTGTTGAGAAAAGAAGAAACATATGTCATACCCTGTTGTTTCTTGGTCTTGTAATACCTTACTCATAAGCAATGACATTTTTCCATTTTCTAATTTCTGAAAATCAGATTGTATCACTGTCCAGTGTAGGTATGAGACATAATAAATATGTAAATGTGGTTTTCATTATTTTTCCATAGAGACTGTAGACACTCATCTACAATACCTATAAGTTTTAAGATCTCTTTTCCTTCCTCTTTTTCCTTCTGTTTCTTTTGCCATATATAACTGTCCCTAAACTTCTGTTCCAAGCTACCGCAGAAGTCAAGTGGAATAGCGAAGCATTACATTCACTATTCACACCTGATAGGAAAATGATCTTATGAAAGAATACAAGTTGTCAAAGCAAATATTTCCTTAATACATAGCTACATAACATGTTGTAAATAATCCAGAAAAGACAGACATGATCAGTTTAACCATTTCATAATATTTAATAATAAAAGTTACATTTTAACTTATTCCAACACAAAAAATGGCACATGACATCCAGAATTAATGTGAAAATCATGTTTAAGTTGTATGCTGAAAGAAATTTAGCCTCACGGTTTTATAGAAGTACAAATTGGCTGATTTGCCCCAAGGCACTTCTGTTGTATTTCCTATTAAAATCAGTTGCTGCTAATTCGTTGATTTGTACTACAGAGCCACCACTTTGGATGATTAAAAATCTTTTATGTTGGAGTACTTACTTTTTTTCATTAGGCATTGTGTTAAAGAAAACAGGAGGCTGTTTTTGCTGGTGGTGAAGACCTAGGTGGGGATTGTCCTGAATTTCTCAGAAGCCTTTAGATCTTCAAGGATGGCAGGAAAGGGAAACTTCCATTTCTTTTGCTGTTGTAATTTAAAATTCTCTGGAGTTTTTCTTCCTGAAATCATCATTTCTAATTAAGTTTTTTTTTTTTTTAATTTGTCAATTGTAGTCCTTTCACAAAACATGTGCAATAACTAAGCAAGTTTATTCAAAATTCAGAAAGAATGATCAGTCACAGGCTTGCAAAGCAGAAAAACAGAAATTAAGGTCCTGGGGTATGCCCAAGATTTTAGGTTCAGCAATTAGAAATGAGATTCTATACAGGACCGTTTACAGCATGTTACATTTTATGATTGGTCCAGCTCAACACTACTGTTGTTCATTCACAGGATTTTATGGCACCTTAGATCCTTCTCAGTCATCACATAGACCTCGGGATATAATCATATAATTTAAAAGTTCTTTGGTGCACTATGTTGGAGGTCGTTAACTGAAACTATTTCTAGACTGTGAGCCTGTAGCTCTGTCAGTTGTAATGTCAATCCTTGTGATCACAGCTTTGAATATAAAATGCTGTAGCTTCCATTGGACCTGTACTCCCATTTCCTTCCTGTGTAAACCATGGCATGAGGAAGAAGAGGAGCAGAAGTAACTACATGTGTCCTGTTCCACAGTGTGTAAATCCACATCTGGGATGTGGACTTCCCTAAAAATCCAGAGATGCAACCCAGACTGAATCATTTGGACACAGCATTAGAGAGCGCTGAACCTTAGTGCCTTAGTGATTGCGATCACTGACAAGGTCTAGAACTTCATAAATGTCCATATTGTTTCATGCTGCACCCAAAACTCTACCCCTTTAACCCTGAGTTCTACTGTATTTGTTGTGAAATAACCCTTGGGAGTGGTTTCATACCTATCTTTTTCAATCCCTCCTCCAGAGGATTCCATAACCAGGAGGTGAGGGACAATCACTGAAGACTGCATGCACAAGGCAATAGCATATTTAACTTCAGTGTTTCCTGCAAACATAGGCACTTTTTTGATGGTAGATTATAGTTCTCTACTTCTAAACAATGCAAATACTCTAACTACAACACCTTATATGCAGGAAGATAAAACAACTGACCTAATTTCTTTGCAATAGAGTTTAAGGAAATATGAATCTAGTGATGTGCTGTTATGAATATCTCTGCTGACATAAATTCAACTACCTTCTAACATTGCTTCTTTTCCCCTCGTGCTAAGAATAAGTGGCTTTCCAGCATGACAAAAATGAACAGGGTAGAACAGTATATTTGGCTGATCACAATAGTAGGTTGATTCAATCGAATCAGCATATGTTTCTTATGCATTTTTTCCACATAGAAAAAACTTAAACCTTCTGCTAATGGTCACACCTTTTTAGTTACTAGACCAGTACCCAGTGTTCTTACTACAAGGTTGGAGAGGCTAACAGGAATCATTTAGGGGAAAAAATAAAAGATAAAAAAAAGGGCTTAGAAAATCTGTGAGAAAACAAAGATTTGTGGATCATGTATTCTTTGACTGGGCTTTCTATCCTCTGGTTGCCTGCTGAGACTTTCTTGCAGTGCTATCTGTGCCCTACTCTTGGACAACAAATTCATATAAAAAACGTGCCTTTTGGATACGGTAATGACTTCCTGAAAATATATCATCAGAAAAATGTAGTTATGAACACTGTGACAGTTGCCCCCTGCACACACCCTACATGTGCTTCATGGGCTCCAAGATGCTGCTTATTATTGACATAGTGCCTCATTCTTCCACTCTGCTGGAATATAAACAAGATGTCTGGGGTTGAAAGAAAAGTTTAATATGGAATTGTTGTGGGTTGGAAAATAGAAATCGTTTCTCCCCCTCCCCCGTTCCCTGCCGGTCAGGGAAAAGGGGTGTGTGTGTGGGGTGTGTGTGTGTGTGTGTGTGTGTGAGTGCGGGACCGGCCCCCCCCACTTCCTGGTTTGCTGCGAGCCCCAGTCCTGTGTGAGGCCCCATGGGCCAGAGCAGGGCCCACCCGGTGCAGCCCGCAGGTGCGCCGTGGCGAGTGGTGTCCGGTGAGCTCTCGCTGGCCCATGAAAATCCGGGGGAGAGGGTGTAAGTCTCGCGCCAGGTCGTACCCATATCCGCAGCAGGTCTCCAAGGTGAACAGTCTCTGGCATGTTGGAATGATCGAAATGGAGTCGGGTCCAGATCCCCGAATCCGGAGTGGCGGAGACAGGCGCCGCAAGGCGCCCAGTGCAGTGACGCAACTGATCCCGGAGAAGCCTCCGGGAGCCTCGGGGAGAGTTCTCTTTTCTTTGTGAAGGGCTGGGCGCCCTGAAATGGGTTTGCCCCGAGAGAGAGGCCCGCGCTTTGGAATGAGGCGGATCGTCGCCTCCCCTCCGCCCCTCCTGGTGCCCGCCGGGTGGGTGGGCGGCGGCACGGCGCTCATCTGATGGGAGCGGCTGCGGCTTTCACCACATGCGCGCAGCAGTCCCGGCTGGGCGCCGCCATTGCCGGTGCATCCTGGTATTTCTGGCATTTTCCATCTCTTCTGGCCGGCCCCGGTGTTCCCATGAGCGGCCAAGGCGCACGCACGGGGCCGTACCCGGGGCGGGGCCCGAACGCTAATCAGCCAATCGCAGAAAAGGCTGGCCCCCTAGGGGCCATCTGCGCATGCGCTAAGAAGGGTCCCCTATAAAAAGGGGAGAGTGGACGCCATCTTCCTCTTTCGGCGTGGAGCACTGTAGTGGTAGCATCGTTCCCCATCCCCCGCACGCGGACACGCTAGTGACACAGCGACGACAGCACGGTGTGGTTTGTCTGAGGGGGGTGAACTGCTTCTTTTTCTTCAGGATCACGTTTTCTCGTGATTATTTTCCGGGGGGTGGACTTCTCTTTCGGGATTGCATTTTCTTGTGATTTCCTGGGGGTGGGCCACTTCCTCGGGGGTCGTTTTTTTCTTGTGGTATTTTTTCCCAGGCGGGCAGATTAGCGATTGTCCTCAGCCATAGCCCGGGTTTAAAGACCACATCTTTCCATCAGCACTGAAATCCCTTCCTGGGGTTGAAGGGAGGGGGGCTCGCGGTATCTAACTGTCTGAGTGTTTTTCTTCAGAAAGCCAAGCGGAGGCTCGTTCTGCTGTAGGTCCTCAGGTCGGTCGCGGGCCTTCTCTAATTATCCCGACGTCTCTTCTGGAGCCTCAACAGAGAGACCAGCACTACTCCAGAGCATTCCCAAACCAACACGGGTTTTGGGAAAGCTTAATTTTGTCTGGTTTTGCACTTTATTGTCAGTTTTCTGTGTGTGTGAAATAAACAGTGTTACTTTTATGTTTTTTTTTCTTTTTGGGTGTGTGTGGCTTCTCTCGGTCATCTCTTGTCAGCATCATGGTTTTTTTAGTGGTAAAACCACGACAGGAATACATAAGCAATACAAACTTATGGAAAATAACATCTTATGCTAGTTGGGTGAAACAGAAATTGAATTTCTGACAAAATGCCTGTTGTTCAAGGAAAGAGAAGTTCAATTTGTCAAGAACAAAAAGGGTTAAACCACAGTGCAAGAACTGAAAGCGCTGCTTATGGCAACAAATATTATGAGTAAAAGATGACATGATACTGTTCCTAAAAGGAACATGAAAGTGAAGGAAACTACTTAAAAGATAGTAATTAAATACATTTAAAATTTTCTTTTAAAGTTTTAGTAAACCAATTTGCTTTGAACATGTAAGGAAAATTTTAGTAAGATTTAAAGAAAATAGCTTTTTCCAACTTCTTTTTTCTTGCTCAAATACTGGTCAGACTAAGGTTCTAAACTTTTATTGTTATTGCTGCTAAAAATAGGATAACTTTGAGACTCTTCTGGATCTGACATGTTTTTGGGAATGGAAGCTGTAGTTTCAAGATCAGAGTTATAATGACAGTCTGCTGCAAACATAGTGAACAAAACAGAGGAAGAGAAGAAGCTTGTTGCTAGTCAGCCCTGAAATGAAGTAGATATCTGGTTGAAATAACACTGATTCCTTCATCATTGTAATTCCTGAAATCAAAGCTATAGAAGAATCCCAGCAGACCTACTGACTCTATCAGACTGCTCAAATCATTAATTGAGTCTTGATCAATTGTTAAACTTACAGAGACTTAACTCTCCTATGGCACTTCATATTCTTCCATTAATAACTTCAGACATTTGGTAAGTAAAGTACTTTATGAAAAAAAAGTTACTTGTTTCCTACTGCACTCCAAAAAACCCCACAAAAACAAAAAAACACCCAACCACTCTAATATAGAAGCTGGACCAAATAAATCCTTGAGCATCTTTATTACTTCATGTTTTTGGTACCTTCACTTTCATCTTACAGACCCTCAGAGAAGTATTCAAATCAGAGAGCTGATCATGAAGGTTCATTGTGCCAGATGGAAAGCTATGGACTTTGGTATTATCCAGAAGAATGGACTAGAGCTGCATGGCAGGAAGCCCAGCAATATAACTGAAATTGTTCCCATTTCTGAAGGTCGTGCACACGAAGCACAGTGGATAAGAACCTTTTCACAATCTAAAACCTGAATCCTTTACTGAGAATCTTTATACCTGGAGGTACTTGTTGTAGGGCCTGAGGAGAGCTGAGGAAGGTCTCCTGAAGAAGATCCTAGTTTTAACTGATGTACTAATAGAGTTACTGGAGATTTCCTCAAGACGTAGGGGGTACTGATGCTTGGTGTTTGCTCAATGTTTCAGACAAAGGGAGTCATAATGTAAGAGGTAGAATAAGGAAGCATGTTCATACTTTTGTTGCCTGGCAATCGGTAGGAACTCTAATTTTTAAACCAGTTCTTGAGCTTAAATAAATTGATAAGTGGACTTTTTTGGCTAATTAGACAGTCAGCAACACTTGAATGTAGAGACCAGAGTTGCCGAGACACCCTCTTAGGAAGGTATAAACCCGTCACACTTCTTATTTTGTTTCTTCCTTGTGGAATGAGTCTTACAAACTTCATTGAAGAATGACCCAGTTTTTATAAATATAGGGGAGAAGTACCATACAGGAAAAAGTATTATAGCCTAGGATGCCTAGGATGCCTTGAGCTGGTGAAGTCACTTATGTTACATACTTCAGAGATTTTTGGAGCATTTTTTATATCATCAGAGCAGTACCTTACAGAGCTATATTTTGGTATTGTTTAAGAAAATATTTGCGGTGGTAGCATTAACAGTGTTGAAAACTAGGAATCTATTGTTTTCCAGAAATGCTTTTCAAAAGGCCATGCTCAGATTGAAGTAGCAAAACATAGTACACCTGGAAATACATTTCAGACTGCTGATTGGCTATTTTTTCCCCAACTATTTTCTTTATGTTTTCTTTACTGTTCAGTGAGTCTCCGTGGTTTGCATTAAAGGCACAATAGCAACATTTTTCTCAACACTGCATATTGGATCTTCAGCTTTTCCTTACAAAGATGTGGCACATTCATTTGAAGTAAAATATATGGGAATGATCACTGAAGGGAACAACGTGGTGAAAGAATAGATTTTATTTATACTCATTTATTCATATTGGTTTTGTGGGTAACATTTTTCTTATCCTACCAATATTACTGACATTTTTGGGGTTTTTTTTGGTCTTGTCCTCTCTGAGGCAAAACTGGGAAATAGGAGTGTAAATTCTTCCTTTGCAAAATTCAGGCAAACATCTCAAACCTTTAACTTGCATGTTCATTGCACATCAGGTTAGTAGCTGTTATGGGTGGAGTAATCAGTCTGCAGGAGCTTTTCCAATTGCATAGAATTGGTTACACTAGACAGAGACTTACACTAGTCAAAGACTATTGGCAAACATATTGATGATGAGTCATGGGAAAAACAGAGGTGTGAACAAGTCTTTCTTAGGTCCTCATGACAGCTGTCATAGCCTGTCATCCAAAAGAAAGAGTGCTTTTTTAGGTGAAGTCATTTACCTTATTCAGGAGAGATGGACAGTATTATATCAGAATACTTACTGTACTCATAGAGAAGTCACCAGTTTTGGGCTTAAAATGAGTGATTTGAGAAAAACTATTTTTTTAATATTAAATGTCTATATTTTAGAAGTGTCCTGGTTTGGACGCTAGGGGGGCGTTAAAAGTGATGAGAGAATACAATAGTTTCAACAACAAATGACAGAATTTATTTTACAGACAAAAACCCAACAAATAGTAATGCAAGACAGACAGATTGTGCTCCTCTGGGGCTGGCTGCTGGAGTAAGGGAGAAAACTGGAATGGCGCCAGGTCCTCACCGAGGTTTCCTGGAAAACAGGAACAATAAAAGAAACCCCGAGGGGAAACCCAAAGTGGGGAGAAAATACCACAGCTAGTGAGCAATGTGGTCCTCAGACCTGCACTGCCTCCACTGTTGCTGAAGCTGCACTGCTGTCCGAACCACAGGAAAAATGCCGAGCAGAGACGTGTTGAGATGCAACTCCGATGACTGCCAAGTCCCAAAGAGAGGGAGGGCTTCCGGACTTGCTGCTTTATAGGCAGTTTATTCCCGTATGATCTCAGGGTCCCTCCCAGTGCAGGTCGCCTCCAGATTGGCTAACGGCGCTTGGGAACCTCCCCTCCACAAGATCTTGTCACAAGGCAATATGACAGTGTTTCCTGCCTAAACTCCTAATGGTCGGGGCCTGAAGGTGGGGATGGGTGCCCCGGAGGCCCCAGGCATTGGCACCGGGCTGCCCTCACCCCACGTGCCAGCAGCAGCCACTCGCAAGGGTGGTTTCACCCGCTGAGAGGGCTGCCAGCATCCTCTCATCCGGCACCAGGTTTCACATGTGTGGGAAACCCTAATTTTTTGCTAATTAGTATTTTCCAATAGCTTTAAAACCGAAAATTGCCAGTCAGTTCTACACTAGAGTTATCGACTTTAATAACAGGAATATGCTTTTTCACTTACTTTCCCAACACTCAACTTATTTTGTACATTAGTGTTGCTTGTGTAGTTTTACAATAACACTATCTAGTTCTTTTAAAGCAGTTATGCAGCTATGCCTGTTATTTAAAAGGCTAAGACTACAAACATGTTTCCATCACAATTGCCAATTTTTTAAGTTTTTGTGTTCATGGAAGGAAACATTCTCCTTTTAGAATATATTCTACTGTTCACTCCCTTCAAAAAAACATTTTTCAACACTTATTAAACAATATCCCTTTAACTTAGTTTTTAATTTTATAAGAACACAAATCAACAATTCCCAGTATAAATTTTACAGCTATTGCCTATTATTTCCTAGCCATTACATTTCCAACCATCACCAGAGTTTCCAAGCACCAGTACTCCTTTGGCTGCTAGTGTGCTGCTAGGGATGTTTGTAGTATCAGAATAGTCTGTAGTATCCTATTCTTGTACCCAGAATAGGATTGACAATAAGAGCGAAGCCAGACCAGATATTTTGATTCATCAGTCATACCAAATTATTTCTCTATCTTATGCAAGTAAGGCTCCAAGACGTGTAAAATTATAGGCTCTCTTTCACAGTCAAAATCCCCAGAACTGTAATTCTAAAGTCAAAAACTGTTTTTGTGAGACTGCACTCAAAATTATGTTTTGGGTACATATTGATAACTATTATGTGAGGATTCTGAAAGGAGGCTAATAGAAGAGCAAGAAACAGTCTGTCCAGATAAATCCTGCAGGTGATGCTGCTGTAATTAGGAGTTGCTCTGTTAAGAGATGTTCAAGTTCAGAATCTCCCTGACTGTAACAGAAGAGATTAACATTTGCCAACCAGTGTCCTTGTGTTTATATGGCTTTTTACATTTTACCAGCCTCAGAAAAATCAATAGCAGCACTAATTAGTCCAAAAAAATGAAAACTGGAAAAGCATTGCCAGAGATGCAAGTTACATCCATTAGACTCTAATCAAGTGAAAACTGCATTAAAAATTAGGGATATTTTTTCTTATTTTTTCACACAGGGGACTTAGAAATGGGCAATTTCTTTTCTTTTTTGGAAAGATTCTGGATTTAAAAACACAGTTTTCCTGAGTTTATTTAACCAAGTTGTTGACCTGATTGACATAGCACACAGTCAGAGACAAGTTAATAAAGAATAGAAGAAAATTCTTTTTACTTTTTTTTTTTTTTTTTTTNACTCCAAAATTTTTTTTCTTTTTTTTTTTTTTTTTTTTTTTTTGTACACTGAGGCTTCTTTCAGATTTGATTGGTAGTGATATCTTGCTTTTAAAAGAGAATAAAGAAAAGCTCAAATGGTAATGCTTTTAATTTTAATACGTAAAAAAGTTACTGCTTTATTTTTTTTTTCCTCCATTAATAATCTAGATATCTTTTAAGGTGAATAAGATCACAGTTTATAGCTTTAAAAAGTAAGTGTGGCTAATAAGTGACAGAGAACAGAGCATCATTAAAAGCATTAAAGATTAAGCTTGGTGAAAGGAGGTAAGAAGAGGCACATGGGCTATTTGAAGAATTTTAGGACTAAGTAGAATGGTTGCCTTTTTGTGGTTACCCAGAACTAAGTAGGAAGGAAAAATCATTTTATCTGGCTTTTTCTGGCTTTACTAAAAAAAATTAATTGTATTTCTGTACAGGTGGACAAGAAGGCTAGTGACTGCAGTATCCTTGTCCATCTTGGGATACTTTCTGGTATACCCAATTATTAAACTGTTTGTATAGATTAGTTTATCAAAGGAACATTCTTAAGTAAAGAAGTATTCTGAAGTAAAGAGTGCTCCTTAAGGAAAGGCCACTTTAGACTGAAATTTAAATGGGCCTAGAAAACACATCTTATGAGGAACAGCTGACAGAACTGGAGTTGTTTAGTTTGGAGAAGAGGAGCCTCAGGGGGGGACCTCAGGGTGTGGGAAGGTGGAGGTGATTAATTTCTTCCATGTCTTTGGTTAAAGGATGAGAGGAAATGACCTTAAGTTGCACCGGGGGGGGATTCAGATTAGATATTAGAAAAAAAATTTTCTCTGAAAGAGTGGTTAGGCATTGGAATAAGTTGTCTATGGAGGTGATGTAGCTGTAGTCTCTGGAAATGTTCAAGAAGTGTTTGGATGTGGCACATGGGGATATAATTTAGAGTGGTGGCACTGTGTTGCTGGTTGGATTAGATGATCATGAAGGTTTCTTCCAAGCTTGATGATTCTGTAATTATATGACTCTTTAAGAAGGAAAAGAGACCAAGTAAAAATTTGAATTTATATTTTAATAAGTATCGAGTTTAAACTCAAAAATAACTTACTTGAATCTTAAGATCTTCAGTCCATTGCAAACTCAGCTCATTGTGTTATGCATCCTTTGGATGGATGGTTTAGCATGCAAGATGACTGACTGGCTCTTACAGAAAATTCTATGTCTAGAATATAATTGTGATGGCAAAACAGAAGCCTCACACTTGCTGGTTTCAGTCAAACCCCAGGGATTCCATTTTGTATAGTAAATATACATCGATCCTTTCTTAGAAACAAGTTATCTAAAACTAGAAGCATGCCAGTAGTCTGGTACATTTAATCATCTTTATCTTCATGAAAATTCTTTCATATAGATATGATTGTATGCTTCAGTCAAGGAAGAGTTTAGTAGTGTTGACCCAAAGTAAATTATAGCTGTTTCTAACATGCAAGCAAGATATATTTGCTCAAACTTCACTAAAGTTTACAATTCCATCCTAAAGGAAAATATCAAATGTAATTTAAGTCAATTAAATAAATCACTGATATGACGATATTTTAATATATTACAGTATCGCAAACATCTCAAGAAGAAAGAGAGTCAAAGCATCTATAGAAAATATTCAGGATCAAGTCTCAAATTTATTAATCATCCTTTAATACCTTGAGACCAATTTAATTCATCAGAGCTGGATATCATTGCCACTTTCAACAGAACCCTGGGTTTTAAATCAAGGACAGCACAGCATCTAACCTTGGAGTGAAAAAGAATTTATAATATTGATGAAAGGGCCATGACTCGAAGGTATTTAAATCTTTTGAATAATCCATTTTGGTTTTTTTCCCCTAGAAGTGTGAAAGAGTACTGCTGCTCCTATGTTTAACACAGTAAGTAATAAAATCATATACCCAGCAAGAGTGATCCACATAGCAGAAAGTGATCCACACAGCAGAAATAATATGTGTATCTTTGTCATAATTTGTCATATTTATGACATAATTTATGTAATAATTATGACAAAAAATTGTCATAAATTAGGATTTTAGACTAAGAGACTCCTATCTGATTTTATAATCTATTTTATGTGTCTTTAAGAGTTTTTTTCTCTGCCGTGCTTTAACTTGCTTTTCTTGAGGATGGGTGTATTAAGAAGAATACTATTACTTTTAGATAGAACATGTTAGGGCAGAAATAACAGCATGACACATTACATTGCACCAGATGTATATGGAGTAAATACATTTTTGTTTGCATGAGCATGCATTTCATAAACACACATGCATCTTTCAGGATGGCACAAGTTGCCACTGTAAGAGTTGTGTTTCAGCTCTTGTATTTCTGTCAAAATACAACCAAGCAAGCTGAAATTGGTCATGCCAGGTTTGTGTACCTTAGATTCATAGGTTTAATTTTAGTAAAAAATAATTAAACTCTACCTGAAAACGAAGTAAAGGGAATAGCATACAGTTTTTATTGAAAAAAGTCTGGCACTGCATCTTTGATGGGCTCAAACACTACAAATCCCTGAAGCAGAATTTTGAAGTTCACTGAAGATGTGTCTTTTGCTACCTGGTAAATATCTGCCTAAATTTGGCTAAAATAGCAAACCTTCAAAACAGAATAGTTAGCAAATGCTCAGTGAGAATGTTTTATTATCGGGAATTCTTGATTCTTTTGTGTTGAACATGACCCATCCTAAGGCTGCAATGGGACTTCCCCTCCCTTTCAGCTCTGAGTTCCTGACTGATCTGGTACCTAATCTAAAAAGCCCTGCTTCTAAAACTGTGCCTCAAAATGCTATTAGTGCCCTTTCGCATTCAAGGCATGCAAAACATCTGGGAAAATCTACCTGGGGAAACTGGTTAAGAAATCAGCTGCAACAGGACCAACAGGGGCTGCTCTCTAGAAAGAGAAACTAGACAAGGGAGTAACGGCACTGCTGGCAATATGTGGAAGAGAAGGGTGAGAGTGAAGGATGAGAAGGGAGGCCTGAAGCATCTGAAGAGTTAGGTGAGTAGAAGAGGGTGAGAGATGTGGGAATGTGGTTCTTCAGGAGCTGTAGTGAGAAGCCAAGGAGGAGACTTGGACAAAATACATGGTGAAACATATGAATCAGATGAGCTCAGAAACAGAGATGTCTGTCAGAGTTAAGGTCTTTGTCAGAGGCCAGGATTTGGATAAGATAGCTGTGCAAAAATACCTACACAGGTATGATACGTATAACTGGCTGCAGACTGAAGAAAGAAAAATGTGGGTTAAGCTGAAATTCTTTATATTTCTGTGTGCTATACAATACAATGCACAGAACTACCTAGACTTATCTATGTTATATATCACTGCTGTATGAAAGAATTAAGTTTTTAAAAAGGATCTATAGGCTTTATGTTTTGTGTTTCTCTGTTTCCCAAGCCAAACAAATGTTTCTACATATGCTTAGGGTTTGGGCATCTCAGCATTTAACTCACAAGATAGTAAATTTGCCCCTTTAAGAGCAGCTGATAGTTAAGTACAAAATCAATTAATTAAACTTTTCTCTTTATCTGTGGTGAGATAAATCCAGAAGAAAAGTACTATCTTCTTAGCGGAATTACAAATCAAAACATCCAAGATAATAACTTAGATGGAGAACATACACAGCAACTAGGTTGAATTTAGAGAATAATGATTAGGATTTTGCTTGAAATACTGCATTTTTTTAGTCATCTCACTATTCATTCAATTAAGTTATACAAAGCACGGAATATTAGCAATAAAGGAAAGAACTACATGGTTAGAAAAAAAAGAACTTAAAATTTAAAAAAAATTTGGTTGTTGGGTTAGGGGTTTTGCTGCTCATACTGGCAGTTTAACAGATAGAATAGATGCATATACTTAATTGATCGCTTTCTTATTTCAAAACTTAAAGTTTCCAAAGACTAGAGAGAACAAAATTTGATGTAGGCAAATTGCATTAGTGATGTTAGTCATCTAAAATAAACAGTGTTAACATTTAAAAGTATACCTACCTTGGGCTTGAGTAAATATGACTTATTTTTTCACAAGTTTATAGGATTCTCCACATCAGGCAATTAGATTGCTAATAAAGATGGAATGTTATTTTTCAGGCAAAACCAGAAAATCAACACCTAAAAAAAAAATTAAAAACTCCATAATATGAGGTCTTGAGTTTCTTATGAATGTACTTGAGTAAAAAAAGAGAAAGAAAAATACCACTAATATCAAAGGAGAGAGATTATAATTATTATTATAATTATAATTTATAAGTTAAATT
>VYZS01050738.1:400-10835 GCA_013400695.1 Neodrepanis coruscans
CTTTTTGAAAGTCTAGGTCAGCTCCCAGCTTCACATCCGGACAAAACTGTGCCTAGTTCACAAAATGATAATGCCATGATATTAAATCAATATTACCAGTAGAACACAAGGCACTGGTAATCCAGTCCCTTATGAACAGTGTGGGAGAGGGACCATACACAGACCCATCTCCTCCAGCAGCCCAGCTCTGATGGGATATAAACCAAGGTCTGTGTGCAGGAGAATAAGAACATGCAGACACTGAGTACAGTTTCTATGTAAAGCAAGGGCTGTACCAGTACCTGCTGCAAAACTAATGCTGGAATCTTGTGGAGTTTGCCTGAAGAATTTCATTCCACACCGGATCAACTCCCTAAGTCCTTTCACAGCCACACTCACACAGTTTGCAACAGCAATAGGATCAAGTCTCACCAACAAACCTCTGCAGGACAGAGCATATTCCCAACAGGCTGACTCAGGGTTTCTAATGACTGTGAAGCACAAACACAGTGTAGTCACACTTGTGGCCAGGGAAAGTCACCTGCACAGTTTGCAGGAGCTGGAATCTCTTTCACTCTCACACCTCACATTTTTCCCAAGAAATCTGGTGCTTGCTGGCTCAGTGCTTCCAGCACTGCCCCTCTGAGAGCAGGATGTTGGGAATACTGGGAAGTACAGCCTTGGAACAAAAGTCACACTGGAACAAGCCATTTATTAACTGAGAAATCCTCATGGATCAGGATGCCACTGTTTTTAAGGAATCCTCTTCCAGTGTAGGGCTCTGCTTTAAGCAGCTGAATATCCACCCACAGAGCTGAAAGAGTGGAGTTATAATCCAACTGAGCAATGAGAGCTTTATTCCCTCACTAACCTTCCCTCCATCCCCAGGAACATGTTCCATCAGGATGTAAAATGTTACTTTGGCCTGCAGAAGCAGTCAAACTATCTACAAACATCATCTCCAAGTCTCTTATTAAATATTTCTTTTTAAGATCCTGAAAACTGAGGAACTACATGAAGCTACTATTTTCAACAGTATTTAACTCAATAATTACTTTCAGAAACTGGAAATTTGATTTATCAACAGTGTAAGGACATCCTCCTTTCCTTGCCTGTTCCTCCAGGGAAAGGCTCTGCAGGCAGCACATGAAGTGTCAATGTGTTCCCCAGGGTGGCTCTGGATCAGGAACCTGCAACTTGTGTCTCAGGTTCATGAATAAGCAACATTCACCCCCTCTGACATTTACTGATGGAATATTTTTCCAGCATTACAAAGGGGGAGTGAAAAACACATTTGTTTCTCAAAAGTTGGTGAGCAATTTTGTGCAATAGGCAGCAGATGCCCAACTGCCTGGACCAACAACATTTATAAAAATAACCTTTTCAAAACCAATAACTCATTCTCCACAAAGTGATTGTTTTCCTTTTTATAAAACAGGCACCAACCTTCCAATTCATGGGTTATTTTCAAACCTTTCAAATGGTTAACAGTAAATAACTTTTTATTTTCAGAATAAACCATAAAAAACCCACTCAAGAGACTGAACTTTTGTGTTATGAAGGTAGAACCTTGAATAGATGGATTAGAAAATGAACAGGGGATTACAAAGCTGCAACAATACAGATAAACATTAATTAACCTCCTGTTTTCTAAAGGCATCAAAGGGGTTTATATGCAGCACTTGTTTATCATATAAAGAGATGTAAAGATAAACTATTTCTGTGTTCAAACAATTTAAAGATGTTATTAAGGGAGCTGGTGAGAATTAATCTGAGATAGCACAAATGTGGCTACAGGGCACAAGCACATCTTATAAACTGCACAAACAAACCTCTGGGACCAAGTTCCTCCATTCTGAGTCTCAAAAACACCAGATCAGTTGCTTTGGCCTTGGAAGAGTTATCAAACATGTTCTTTCACATCCCTGTGAACTGTCACTTTATACTCTTTAATTGAAGATTAAATAGTTCTGGAGAATCCACACTACAAATGTTCTAGTGATTCAATCCATTTCCCTTTCAGGTAAAGGCATTTATAAAACCCTGATTTAAAATGAGCCTTAAGGGCCCTGCATTTTCCTGTCCTGTCACTTGCATCTGTTTCAAAGCTCTACAGTTTTCTAGAACAGCTATTTTGGTATCTGAACTAAATCATATGGTGCTGTGATAGTGACAGAAAGCCAAAAGGAACTGTTCTGTATAACACCAACTGCTCCTGAGTGGCTGAATCCCTGAATCCCAGTCAGCAAGGCTGTGCCTGCTGACTCACTTTTTGTCTGTGCAAATTAAGTGTGGTTCTTACACCTTGGGCTGTTTCTAAACACTCCACTTCTCTTTGTTAACACCCTTCAGCACATTATGTTTGGCCTTAGCTCAAACTACCACTAGAAAGTCTCATCAGCATTTGAGACCCGTTCTCATCCCCAAAATGGCTTTTGAATAAACAGTTTGGGTCACATGAAATAAAAAATAAAAACAAGCAACCAAAAATCCACAACAAAAAGCCCCACACCTACTGCTCTGATTCCAACCTGAATCCTCCAGCTCAGGGGACACCTGAGTGACCCCAGGGCCCACCAGCTGCACCAGAACTGCCCTTCTCTCCCTCCCACCAGCTGACAGCACCTCCCAAGGAAATTCCTGACCCCTGAAGGCCAGTCTAAACAACATGTCCAACTTCTGGACAGGTGATGAGCCAAGGACAAGTGTCTTGTATCCCTCCCAAGCAGCTCATAAACCAAGTCACTGTGACACACTGCAGGGACAACTCCTTGCATCATTTCATTCCAAGAGCTGAATTTTCCTGAATACAGAAATACCTGCTTTGGGGTTGTTTTGGTGTTTTTTTATCACGTAGTTTCCAATCCATTCTTCCTGTCAAATGACATCCCCAATCTCTCAGGTCCACCTTTCTACCCACAGGTGGCTACAGCTTTAGTCACACCTTTCTCATGAATTGGAGATTTTTGTTTCTCAGCCTCACCATCTGTCTGTGGGTTTGGAAGGTTCTTTAGCACTTCAGATCTGCCACTGTGTGCTAAATTTTCCTGCTTCCCAGGGATCTGGAATGAACAGGAGCTGCTGTACCCCAGAGTGTGACCTACTCACACCACTCCAACATACAGCCAAGACTCTTTTCCACCCACTCCAATTCTCCAAAAAGAAGACAATGCAACAATAGGAAAGTTACAAGAACAATATGAACAGATTCTTAAAATATTCCTATTTTAAACTCACTCTCTTCTAGGAGGAGATTCACTCTGTGCTTAGTCACTGCAGCAAGGCACTGCCATTGCCACTCACTGACCTTCACTGCACAAGGAAGAAACTTCTACAGAATTTCTCACAAAGGGAATGTATTAGAGGTTTGAATTTCTAAATGGATACGTATGCTTAAAGGATTTTGTTAAATACATATTCAATTACTGGACAAAATTAGAAACCAATGTGTAAACAGTGTGTATTCAGTAATTAAACTAAATCTCAGGTTGCATGAGCTGCTCCTCCACAAAAACTCCTGAGTATCCTTGGAGAAGCAAACCAAAGGTTTGTACTTACCATGAGTTAGTGCTTCATCCAGGAACAATTTTAGCCTCCTGCTTCTGAGTCCAAAAACCTTTGCTGTTTCATGTAGAAGAGCTTTGTATGTTAATCCATTCTGACCCACAGGGTTTTCCATGAGAAGAGTTCCCACTGTTCCTTTCTGACATTCTGGACAACACAAACAGCTGAGTCACTATTGGTCAGCAATGAGGTTATTTCATTTATCTTGGAAAACTGAAATTTAGGATTTCTTCCTCCATTTCATCTCTATTTTTTCATAGTACTGAGAGAAAAATTAGCAATACCAACCACAGATATTCACTAAATAAATTCATGGATTACAGAACCAGAAGTGATTATTAAGAGTCTGACCAATACAAGAAAACTTCGCAGGATTCTTTAGCTGAGTCAACAGGAAAACACAGAGCCTGGGAAACATGAAATATTTCAACAGGACACAGAAGCAACTAAGTGCAGAAGCTCACAAAGGGGTGATGATGAAATGATGATGAAATCCCTAGAAAAAAACACATCTTTGCCCCCTGCACATTCCCAGTAGTGTCTGTCAGCAAGATTTCACATGGACTGTGCAGAAAGGGCTCATCCCAGGGCAGAGATTAAGCAAGTCACCAACAGCAGAGCTGCTCCAATGAGAGATTTCAGAGGAGAAGATACAAGATTTGCAGCTGGGAAACAGAATTACACACACACAGATCAGGCTAACACAATTCATTTGGCTTTTAAGCAGCACTAAGAAATGTTTCCCAGGCTGACTCCAGTGTCTCAGGAAAGAGCTGACTCTCCATTCAGTTGAGGTCTGTTTTAGACTCAGCCTTTTAAAACAAGCTGCACAGGTGATCTGATGGTCAAAACTGGGAAAACAATGCCCAAGGGCTCATGTTTAACTGCTACCCCTTATCTCAAACTGGCTCTCCTTTTCCTCTCAGGAAAACAGAGAGAAAAGCTAAACATAAACATTGTGTTTATCAGAAAGCAAATACTAGAAAAAAATTAACAAGATCCCCATCTACCAATAAAAACCCACAAACTTCTCTCCATCAGCAACAATGGCCACAACTTCCATCACAGACAGCTCAGGCTGTAAGTGAGGAGCTCAGTATCCCACATACCTTGTGGTTTTGCATTCAGCAGCTGTAAGTTGATATACTGGCAGAGCAGGGCAGGGGGGGAGCTGCTCTGCACAGGGGCTGCCCCTGCTGTCACATGCAGAGTCTTCCCACTGAGGCCCAGCAGGTCTGTCTGGTTCAGCAGTTCTGCAACAGAAAGGGAGACCAGTCAGGCCCTTCCAGGCAGCTGAAGCCCAGTTCCCACTCCAGGAGCTGACAAGGAGGTTTTCCCACTCCTGACTCCACTGTGGGAGTGTCTCCCTCTTCACAAATTCCCCCTCAAGAAAGAGCTTTTCTCTCTTTGGAAAAGAGGAATTTGTGCAGAAATACTCTGTTTTCATAACACAAAATACTGTGGAAATCAGCTCTGTAACGTTTCTTATGCACATAACACACAATATGCAATAAAAGGAGTCAAACAAGCAGAAATGGTTGTCTTGAGTGAGTAACTTCCTATCTCATGGAATGACAAGCTGTGATCTTCTCCCTGCCTGCCCCAGCTGTAGCAGCACTGGGAATGTGCTACCAATGCAACATCAGGATATTTATTAATGTTAAATATATTGAACTCCAGGTGCCACTAACTGAAGTAATGGCTGGTTGGCTCCTGAGTAAATCCCTCCCCATGTGTATCCATGTGCGATGCCACCACAGCTCCTGAGCCAGCAGGTGACTCCAGCCAGGAACATGCAGAAAATGGGGGAAGATCAGGCTCAGAACAGGGGCCCTGTTCTCAAGGGACTCCAAAAGCAACAGCAGCACCCTGGAGCACTGGGATGAGAAGGTGCTGATGTTTCTGGGATATAAATGAGATGTGTGGGGCTGCATTTGACACTGGCCTGACCCTTGAGGGCAAACACAGCTGCTGATGGGCACAGCTTTAAAAATACACAGGAATAACATCACTCTCTGCACAAAGAGGTCCAAAGATCAAATCCAGGAAGAATGAACACATTTAATTTCTTGTCATGCATGTCCTGCACACATGGAACAGACACACCTGTCATCTCCATCCAACAGGTCTTCATTCCACATCAGCCCCATTCCCTTGCCATGGAGCTTGAAAAGCTCATTTTCTATTAACTAAACCAACAACTAAATTAACAAGTGAAGAGGAATCACCACGATCTCATCACATGGAAGGGGAGCCAGGAGCAGGTTTTTCCCAGCACAGCCCTAAAGCAGCACAATTTGGGGGTAATGGCAGGGGAGCACCATTGAGCAGGGAGCTGACAGGAACACAAACTTCCAGTTTGCCATTCCCCAGCTGCTGGATCCATGTGGAGCTGTGCAGGGCAAGGAGGCACAAGCTGCAGTAATGGGGGTTTGCCTGTTTTACAAATGAGCATTTGGCATTACAGGACTGCTGACATTTTCCCAGGGATGCACAGTGCTGTCAATGGAGTCTGTTCTTAGAACCCTCTAATGAGAGCAAGAAAAAGTGGATCATTTTTTCATATAGAACAACAGACTTGAAAGCAAGCAGGTATTACAAGTGCTCATCAATATTAAAATCACTTTTAAAGTCAGTTCTCCCTGCAGCTGAGAGTTAAGTGGTAATGCTCTCCTAAGGTCTCTTACAGCCTCCTGGCCTTTTAAAAACTCAGGACTACAAAAATAAATACTTGGGCACTATTGTTCAGAAAACAATACTAAGAATAGAATTTAAAATAAATTAGCCATCTGAAAATCATAAAGATGAAACAAGACATGGACCAGCAAGTTTGGAGGGAGATTTTTGCTCCCCCTCCCCTTCAGGCCCAACATGATTTACAGATTCATTTCTTCCCATAAACATTTAAAAAATGAGGTTTTTTTAATAGGAGTCTTTCAATATGGGCTACCTCCATCAAAGCTGAATGCAAGTCTAAAAGCATTCCCAACAAGAAGTTCAGAAAGTTTACAGCAAACCAGAGCAAAAAGGAAGTCACAGACAACTGTTTTTTCCATGTTACTTGAGCCCAGCCTCTTTGCTCTGAATGATTAATTTTTTTAATGCTAAAAGAGACAAATCCTATTCTCAGCTTCTGAAGGTCAGTACAAATCCCAGAGCCTTGCTCAGTGATTGTGCAGTTCCCCAAAATACCTCAGTGCACTGCTGGGGAGGAGATGTTTATCCCATCATTTCAGTGCTGCCCTGAAAAGCAGGAACAGGACGTATTTGAGGCTCCTTTAATACAAGAACTGCCTGGTTCTGTGCCATCACACAACCCTAAGTAAATCTTCATTACAATTAGAAAACAAGATAATAAACTACTGCAAGTAAAGTGGACAGCCCTAAAAACCACAGGAAGGGAAATATGGAGCCAGAAATAAGGTTTTGCTGGGTCACAATTTTATTAACACACATGGGAACAACTCAGAAACAGCTTGTCTGGAGTGCACAACCTTCCTGTGCAATTCCTCAGACACAGCAGCTGATACCAACCCCTGGCTCAGCTCAGGAGGCCCTGGAATCATCATGAGGCCTCAGCTGACATTCCCCACACCAAGGTGGGGCAGACAAAGCAAATGGATTGTACCCAAAGCAAACCCTGGGAATTCCAGTCCTGTTCTCTGACATCTTTCAGAGCTGTTTTCCTTGCACAGGCCTTCAACCCTGACTCCTCAGGGAGCTCTATCTTCTGCTATCAATATTTGCTTGAGATCTCTGACAAACTGCAACAGAAGTGAATTTGATAAGCTGATCTTTCCCAGGGAATTTCCACACTAAGTGGGCAGCAGAAAATCCCCTGCTCTGCTCAGACCTTGCAAAGAGTGAAAGTCTAAAATCAGCACCCCAAGATGGGAAGTCCCAAAATGATCCCCACGGAGCAGAAGTGAAAAAGTTTTCTGCTTGTTACCACAGCAGAAAAGAACCTCCAAGGAAGAGGGGAGGTTTCCATTTTCTTTACCACTTCCTTTAGGAATTGGTATTAATGGATTTATGCTGCATCCTTTTTGTCATATTAGTGACCAAATAAGGAGTTTAAACTGCTTGTAACCTCAATGGGGTAAGAGTTTCCCAACTCTTCCTGACCTTTTGTAGGTCATCTCAATATCTGTGATGGCAGTGAACAATATCAGTGCACACCCACCTCTGTAGGGACAGACCCACTGCCAGGAAATATATCCCTACTATCTGGAAAAGGATTGCAAGGAAAACTATTTCCTCCTTTAAAACACAACTGGAACTTGAGGAGGATCCTTCTAGAAACAATTCCTGGAGAACCTGAGCAGTCCCATGGGCAGCCAACTCAACATCCAATCCCAGAACCTCCCCTCAGATGTCCTTCAGCAATATCTCTATGAAAAAACACCACCCCAAGTTTTTGTAGCCATCCAATTACCACTTGTGCAGTTTTGTGTGGAAGATGGAAACCCTGGAATAAATGGAATTTTGCCCTCATGAGAACTGCAGTGGAAGTGAGGTAACAGAGGAGATGAGCACCATTGAGCAGCACCTTGTGGAAATACCCTGATGTGACTATAAACACAACCTCATAGACCAAGTCATATAAAAGGGAATATTTCCTTATCCATTTCCTTGTCGATTTTATAGAGATAGATATAAATTATACAGTAAATATCTCCACAGCAAACAACTCCTATATGTTGCTAAAAAGACTTTCAATTTCCCTTGTCATACTCCATTTACCTGTGTTTCCATTAAAAACTGTCAGTTTTGAATTTTTAAGACCAAAAATGCAGGACACAGCATCTACTAGTCCAGTGAAGTTCAAGGTATTATCTCCTTTTGGATTTTCCAGCAGCAACACACCATCTAAAACCAAAATTAAGAAATGAAAACACATTAGAAGCAACATCCAATCCAATGACTTGCTAATGAAGCTCTGTAATTACATTCAGTGAGGTTCTACACTGGCAACACTGTATCTTCCTAAATTATTTTTAGCAAGAAAGGGAAAGAGGAAAGAAAAGAGGGAAATGGACTGAAGTACACCCCAGATTTATAGTATAGAAGTCATATTTGTTTTTATCAATAAAGCAGTCAAATTTTTATGTCACTGGAGTATAAGCCAGCATTATATTGATTAAAAACTGACAGACTCTGTGCCCTCTGAAATGGTCACCAGCTTTTACAGGTGGATTCACCAGCATTCAGGGAGCAGCTCTGTGACCACATTAAACAAGGAACACTCACTTCAAATACATGAACTGTCAACACATGTAGGAAAAAAATGCCCCAAGTGCATTTAGTTTTTTCTTTCCTTTAATATACAATTCAACCTTGTAACACTTTTATCAATATCACTGCACTCATATCCATAGAATGACACAGTCATTCTATTCTCCAGTTTTATTTTTTATTATAATGATTGTAACCATCATCTATAATTAATATTTTGTATAGATAATTCACTAGTGTTCTTTTCAGCTCTGTCCTTCAGATATGAAGTTTTGAAAGCATCTCCTCCACACCAAGACAAATTCTGTGAGCACACACAGACACAGAGCGTGAACAGCCCCAGACAGAGACACAAAACCCCCTCTGGAACAGAAATAACTCCTGTGCACACCTGAGTATCTCCCTCAGCTGCCATCATGGGAAATACATGCTTTTCCTTTGAATAAGGTTACTTCCAAAAACTATTTAAAACTCCTGTTGGAAGAGAGTTTGCACCATCTTTCCAACAAATTCATGGCTCCAGGATTCACCATTTTCCAAACCATCTTTTACACCATCCCAAGAAATCAAGCCAGGTACATTCCTACCTTGCTCTGTCCCATTGACACAGACTTTGAGGTTGACATAGGCACAGGCTGGACCAACAGACTGACACAACCCCCCTCTGACCAGTGTAATTTCCAGCTCTGATCCCTTCAGCTGAAGAAAGAGAAATATTATCATTATTTGGGTACTGTTTTATTAAACAAAGACAACACAATATTTTCCTTAAATAAGTAACATGGCCCCTCCAGCCATTCTGTAAATCCAGTTTTAAGTCTGATATATCCTACACTCTTGTCCTTCTGGTCCAGCATGACATTTACACTGACAAATACTTCAGCCATCATTCTGCCAGGAATATCTTTTGGACAGAATAATTTTGAGTAAAACCATGGCAAAAGTACTGTCAAATATGTCAGAAGCAGCAATCAAAGAAAACAAAGGAAATTGCTACTTCTTTTCAACAGCAGATTTGAACTATCTGAAATTGCAAGAGACAACTTCAGCCACACAGGGCAGGGTAAAAAGCATCCTTAAATATTGATAAGTGAGGTTGGTCTTAATCCAAATCTAGCCTTGAAGGACAGTTCTAATACAAAAGCATTATTACCCTAAAGAAATAAGAGCAACAATATTTTGGCTGTGTAAACAATGCACTAATCTAAGTACAAATCTCTGTGTATTAATCTTACACAAAGAACTAATTATTAATTTATTTTGGTGCCTGAGCAGCTTCATTTTCAAAAAACCATCATATATACAGAACACAACTTTCTGATTTAAACCAAAAAGACTAATATAGAGATCTACAACCATGAAACAATATCTGCTGTATCCCACAAATGAGCATTGACACAATTTTTCTGCAGTTGGAGCAGTTGGGTTAAAAGCAGATAAGATGAACTGTGCAGTCAGTGCTTCTCCCTCTTACCTGGGTTGTTTCCTGGATGAGAATTTCCTTCGAGGTAGGCACAGGGTAAGGCTTCAGGTCAGCCTTTATTGTGGCAAAAATGAAATCTGCATGTTCCTTGATAACAGTATCCAGGTATTGCCCCTGTGGCTGGGATCTGTAGTACACTGAGATCTCATCTATAGGAACCTGTGTTCCTTTTCA
>VYZS01050738.1:29079-49136 GCA_013400695.1 Neodrepanis coruscans
TTATTTATTCTGCATAACAGGTATCATTTCTTTCCTACTTTGACTTGTTACTCACTTTCTCTCTCTCTAGGAAGAAAACTAATCCTGCTGGAAAAAACCAAGTGGAGCAGAGCTGGGATGTGGGAAGCTCTCACTCTCAGGTGCCTCATCTCCTGCAACACTGGTGTTGCTCTGACAAGTGGTAACAGCTCCAAAGTCCCTTTCAGACCATTCTTTGGCTAAAAATCAACTGAGGAAAGAGATGACTGACACACCAACCTGGCAAGAACAAGGCCATTCACAATGACATTCTTGAAAGGAGGCCTCCCAAAGAGGGCAGTGGACAGCACCAGCAAAGTGTAGAACCTGAAATGAGACAACATAAACGTGACTTTATAAACACACCAAACTAAAGCCTGCATGTCTTCCATACAAAAGAAGTGTTTCATTATGCTGCTTTCCTCAAGCAAAGTTAAATTTTAAGTCTGTGGAACATTTATGTGGCAAAGATTCAGAACGGAAGCTTAGTGAAAGTAATGTTCTTCCTCTTTGCAGCTTTATTGTGCTGTTTGCTCAGCTGGGAACTGCTAGGCCAAGGAGGCTGAAAAATTCTAATAGGAAGCATTAGGAAGATTGTGAAGAAGAAAATGGCAGCATTTCTCCCTTAAAACAGAGGGAATTCTGTCCTCAAACAATCTCCCTGTCTGTTCTCTGAAAACTTCTGAACATGGGATCAGACAGGAGCAAAGAGGGCAGACAGGGCCAGCTCACTCCTGGGTGTGTGTTAATTGTGTATTTTTCAGCCCTGCAGATAATAGAACTGCTGGAAGTATAAAACCAAATTATCAAAAATAAGAAGAGCCTCCCTCCAATTAAGCCAACAGTTGGATTGGAAGGAGGTTATGGTTATGTGGTTTAATTAGCCATTGCTAGAAAAGAGGAGAACACAAGCATTCCCACAACAAAGGGCAGGAGTGGTTCCTCCCCATCCCATTTGATGTGTTTACAATCACTCTATAAACTGCCTGGGACACTCAGGAGATCAGTGCTGGAGCAAGCACAGGCCCCTATTGTTCAACAGGCTGATATATGATTACATCTGAGAAATTTAGTGGAGGTGCAAGATGATGTGGTAATTTCCCACTCAGGAGTCAGAGCCTTCACCAAAGGAGGGATCTGTGAGCTGCTGTAACTGCACTGTTGGTAATTACTTTAAAGAAAGTAACTGGAGGGTGGGCCACAGCTTTTCTGGTTCAAAACAAGTATCACACTGACAACTGCTTAGCAACCTTCAAAGAGAAGGTGATTATAAAAAAGCTGTAATAAGGCACAGGAGGTTATGTCTCAGAACTATGTATTTGCATGAAGATTTAGTGGAGGAACACTTCAGTGGGGGGGGAAAAATATTCTGTCTGTATATTCCAAAGTTGTTTTTATCAAAAAGCTGCCTGTAATTGCAAAAGCTTTATCCTGACACTTAAAGGTCCCCTTTAAAGGTTGCTGTGTGCACTACTGCATTTATTAAGAGACTTACATGACAATCTGATCTTATCTCAGACAGGCCCTTAACTCTCAAATCACCTCAACTCACAGTGCAGTTTACAAAATCTCTTTATTAAATTGCATTTTAACTTTATGAATTTCAACCACCAGTCCTCCACCTGCACACAAACACGAGCACTCAAAATCCCTGTCCTCATTCTCAACCTTCTTAAGAAAAACTCTGAACAAAATATCTGAGCCTTTACTCAGATGATCAACACCTCAAGCCTCCAAGGCTGACAGTTCATTACAAACACAGCAGCACCTCCCTAATATTTATTACAAAGGTTCCTCATGGACAAACTCCAAGCACTTTCTGCAAACTGGTCACAAATTCTTATATTAAGAGCACCTGCATTTGCAGCTAAAAGAACAAAGCAGAACCAGCCAGGAGAGATTTAAATACTATTTGTATTAGGAAAACTGTACAGATGGGCCATGGACACTGAAAAAGAGCATCCAAGAACATTTCACAAATTTTATGTTCTTTGCATTGTCAAACCCACCAAGCCTCAGCATGAGGTATCTTGGCTGCTGACAGCTACAAGACTGTCTTTGAGAACTGTGATCCACTGGTTTACACACATTCTGATGGAACTCTTCTCATTCTTCCTCAGGTTGTGCTCTTAAAAAAATTCACCTCATTCACTATGAATATTTTAGAGGAGTGTCTCTCTGCACCTTATTTTTGAAATATCTTGTCCATGGACACACTTGTTTCCTGAAAACTTCCTCAACTTATCTTTGCTTCCTCAACTTCCATTCACCAAATCTCAGTGTGTTTCAAAGTATGTCCTTGCAGATAAACAGCTGTCAGCCAAAAAAACCTTAACAGAGACAAAAGTTCACTTCTTTGCTACACTTTGCATTCCCTTTAAAAGGGTAAAAACATTCCCTGCCTGTTTGCTCCTTTCTTGAACACCTGTGGGTAAATTCCTGATCCTGTGGTTCATGCCCAAATGTTCCAGCTGTGAATTCCCTGTAGGCCCCACATTGTGACTGTGTCTATAAATCTTACTGTATCTCCCCAAATACAGGGAGAGACAGAGCCTCTCCTCCCAGTCTGCCTGGACTGCCAGCTTTCTAACCCAGCTCCTGGAAGATTTTTTTCCCTCTGGCTTTAACAAATAAAATTCAGCTCTTTCTCTGTAAATGCAGAAAGTCAATAAAAAGATCACTCTCCTGGCTCATCACCTTGGACACATTCATTTCCCCTCCTCTGTGGAGTTAAACAGAAGCCACCAGACCTCCACCCCTGAGCCTTCTGCCACCTCCCAGTCCTCACTTCACAGCTTCAACCTCTGACCTGACACAAAGGCCATCTCCATCCTGAATCTTAACACTTTATACAGAATGTGCCCAATCAAAATCACACACTGAGCTCTTAATGCCTCAGAACTCACCAGCCTGTTGTTCACTCAGAGCTCACATCTTAATTCCTTCTTTCTCTCACAAAACAGAAGGGCTCTATTGCAAACCACCCAACACTTTCTGCTATCAAAGCACCCAGTGACTAACAGCCAGAGATACTGTAGGAAAGGCAGGAGCATCAGGAATTGAGGCAGGGGTTTTGATACAAAAAGGCAGAATACACCAGGGTCTGGTGAAGACTTTCAGGAACTCTTATGCTGATGTTGAAAACAAAAAGCAACCTACCCCAGACTGCACTAAGTCTCCACTTGCACAATGACTACAACACACAAGTCTGAGGGCTCACACCAAGGTGTATCCACAGCCACAGTCACCACTGGCATCAACAGCAGACAGGACTTCTGTTATTCCAGGGCCAAACTTCAGCCTGTAAATTAACCTGAAATCCTCAAAACATAGAACTGCAGCGGAGTCATCTGAAGTGGAAGTCAGTTTCTAGTAGATAACTGGAGTTCTCTGCTAATTCAGCTGCTGAGATTTTCCCTTCCCAGGTCACAGATGTGCCCTATTACCTAAAGAAGTTTTCCATAAGAACTGGGAAGATCCCTTGCTAATATTGTTGACAAAAACGCTGGAGAAATACAAGCTTTCAATGTAAGAGCACAAAAGGTGGCAGAGAATTACCATCCCCGGGTCTGGTCGATGCCTTCAGCAATGAAGTCAGCAGGGAAGGCATCCTCGAGCTCCCTCTTGTTCTGGAAGGGGTAGTGCACCTGGGCATAGGGCATGCTGCCACTCTCAAACCAGCAGTCAAATACCTCGGGCACCCGGCGCAGGGAGCCCTTCCCGCAGCGCGAAGGGATGGTCAGGTGGTCAATGCTGCAGGGAGAAAAAGGGACAAATGCCACACAAAACCAGGAATTAGGAGGAGTTCATACTAGCTTTCATATTTTGGCTTTAATTCTAATGGTTTTTCAAAAAGAATCAGCATTTTCTGTGATAATGTGTATGATTTAAAGGGATTTCAGAGATTTTTTTTAATTTGGTGTTAACAGTACTCAAAGACAGCAGAAAGAAAAATTTCTGTGCATTCATCACATTATCTGTATTCCCTGAACATGTGTCTCGGGGTTGGGCAAAGAAACACAAGATTTTTTATTGCTGTTCAATTGTTTCTAATAACAAGTCAACACTCTCTGGAACCAACCTTTCCCGATGGAGATCAGTGACTCTCACTCCAGACAGCTCTTCCAATTCTGCCACTGACCCAACACAAACCACCTGCAAGAGACAAGAAATTCAGCCAGTTACTTGCACACAGTAGCAATTTCTTTTTAAACATCAGGCAGACTTGTAGGTCAGTATCTCCCAAAGCAGGTGATAGAACTGAAAAACCAACACAAATGTTGCACAGGGTCCCTTTCTTCAATCTAACACAGCAGCAAATGATGTTAGAGACCACTGCTCTGACTTAATACAATTCATGTTACAGCAACTGGAGACTTGGAAGCAGCAGCAGGTAAGAAAAAAGGTGGGATTTTGTTTGTTTTGTTGTTTTTTCCCCACACTACAACACAACAACCTCTGAAAATTCAACAATCCTGACTGTTGTACAAATAGGAGTTTCAGATCCCAGGTTCCTCTCCTGAGCTACACTGCTAATAATGAGTGTCCATGTTCTATCCCAGGCTCCTTAAACTGTACCTACCACAGGCATCTTATTTAAAGGGACTAAAATGTCACAGCTAACAAAGGGGGGTGTTAAGAAAGACTTCTCTCAGTTTTGTTGCATCAGTACACTATTAACAAAAAAGCAGATTTCCACAACAGACTTGCATTGATGTCATGAAGTGCTGATGAGATAAATTACTCTGAAAAACTATGTAAGAGAGAAGAAGGAAAGCAAACCTTTCTTTGCTTTAGGTTTTAATAAATTTGAACCTCCTCAGAGGCCTGTGGGCCTCCCTCATCTGGCAGGATTCAGGAGCCACAAACTGCAGCACAGGTCTGCACTTTGGAGATCCTGCCCCACATGCTGTCAGTCCAATAATTGCCATGGAGGAAAAAAAAAACCCAAAAGATTTGATGGATCTGACAGGATCTGAAGGAGTTAAATGTACCACCATAACGGAGCTGTAAGAAGGCCAGACATTTCTCACATCATTTTCTAAGTTAATCCTAGGATACAATAAATCAGAGTAGAGCCTGAGTAGTCTTAAATATATGCATATGTACACACAGAGAAATTGTAACTAACAGAAAGATTTGGGTGTATTTCATTCCAAAAAACTGTCATGAATTACAGAGAAGATAAACTCAGTCCAATTTGCTTTTTTAGACGTGATTTTCATAGTCTGATTCAACTGCTGATCTGCATTACTAATCACCACCTTCTATTGTTTTTGAAACTTTGGAAATGTGATTTTTTCATTACTTCTCTGTTTGTCTTTCCTTCTGTAGGAAGGTGAGGCACGACAATGACTCTGATGGCCAAGCACAGCAAACCAGGGACTGATCCCCAGCAAAAACACACCTTTAGCAACAAACTATTTTGAACCCAGATCTGCTCTTCATTCACTGGGAGGCCCCATAAACAACCACAAAGGCTGGAGTGAGCAGCAGCAGGTGCTTAGTTCAGCACTGCTGCCAGAAGAAAAGGCTTTAACAGCAACATGGGCAAAAAATACCCTTGGATACAAAGATTACTTCATCCTCCCTAACCTTTATATTTGAACGTACTTTCACATATGCTCTGGGAGAAAACCTGCCTGTTATTTGTTGCTTGTAGAACAAGAATTTCAATACTTAAGCCAAATTCTGAATAGTGGATGCAGAACTGCACCCAGAAATCACTCACAAGAAGAAATAACTCCAAGTTCACATGAAGAATCCAACCACTCCCAGAGAAATGCAGAAATCCCCACACTGAATAAGCCTCCCTCTGTCCCAGGGAGAAGGATGGAGCTGCTCTGTCCCAAGGGGAGCTCATTAGATACTTGACGGCAGGAGAAGAACACAGCAATTAGATGCTAATCAGGTTCTATCCCTCATTAGGCCACACCCACTCATTTCTGCAATAACAAACTGGCTGGTGCTCTCAAATTAAACCATTGCTTTGGGTACATTCCTTCAAGAACAACATCTGCCTCAGCAGCCTGGGCCCCCTCCCCACCAGTCATTTGCTCCTCCTCCATTTTATTCTTCAACTACAAAACCAGTTCTACCAACATTTAACAGCAGGCAGCAAAGACCAAAATAAACAGGCTGGGATTGTTCAGCAACAACCCTGTTCAGCATCTCTGAGACCTGATGTGAACCAGAGGTCAAGGTTAAACACTTCTAACAAAATGAACGTTAGCATTTTATCTGGGATTATCCACCTAAATAGGTAGAATAAAACCATCCAGCAGCATTAGTGGATCTCCATGTCCCTGTGGCACAGCTCTGCAGTCCCCAGGAAATGCAAATGTTTGCTTTTATGGGTTTGCCATCTCCTGTTCAGCACCATAACCACAGAGTGAGGAGTGCTCACAGAAATAAGTACATTTACATTGTGTATCAGTGTGTCAGCAAGACATTCTGGGATCCTTAGAAAGCATCTCCTGAATATTAAACAGGAGAAGAAACGAGTGCTATAATCAGTCAGGAGTGGCTTTAATGCAGCCTCAAAGCAGCCCAGAAACAAACCTGAAGAAGTTCCCTCAACCTTCAGGAGAGCAGAGGCAGAGTCCTCTTGTTCTGTCAACCAAGTGCACCCAAAGTCAAGGAGGGTTCATAGTTTACATGAGTGACAAGCAATGAAACAATCAGACAATTTCCATAACACCAGTGAATACTATCATTTGTATGCAAGTCCTATGCAATTAGCCCATGTCTGCTTTACAAACTTGGGTGCTATATTAAAAAATTTTATTATCTAATCCAAATGACATGTGTTTCTCCACTGAGGAAATCACTGAGATTTGAAAGCTTAAAATGATGAACTGCAAAAATGTGGTAATAAACACCAGCTTCAAAATTTAACTTCCATTATGTGTCTCTACCTGATAATTATGCTAAAAGAAAACTAAAATAAAAGCTAAAATAAAACTGTGAGAAAGCAGTTATTGATCTGTAATAAAGTTTACTTTAACACCAATTAATTCACCTTACTGTATATTAAATAAGGAACTATTATTGCTTCTCCAGGATTTAACATGCACAGAATAATTGCATGCAACTGAGTGTTCTTTTGAGAGCAGGACATGAAGGGGATGCTCTGCAACCTCACACAGCACTAGGCTGCAGTAAAACTGAAGTCAGGGAATTTGGAGGGAAGGTTAATCCTCTCTGTGAGCAGATGTCACCCAGGCCTTCAGTTCCACATCAGTTCCAATGGTATTTGTTTTTCAAGCCACATCCCACATGCATAAAAAGAGAGTGAATATTAAAAAAACCCTAACTTGAAATGGGTCCAGAAGCCATAGTCAGCTGTTAAAGCACAATATTCAGACTCTACAGAAAACAGAAATGTACAGCATCTATGGATAAAAATAATAGACCTGTTGGCATTTTCACTTTTATTTGGAACACCAAGCCCTGAGGAATATCTGCAGCTAATTTCAAAGGAAAGGTCAATCTTCCAAGTTAGACATCACATTGTTATTAAAACCAAACAAATCAAACCCAGAAAAACATGTACACACAGGAATACAGACTGCAGAGACTGGACAGAAAATGAAATATTATTAGAGGCAAGGAGTGGAAGTAATGAAACCTTTACACAATCTTTTTCAGCTGTAGAATGAAGTCTTGAAACACTCTGGCACAAAACTGAAAGCCTTTTTATTACCTAAAAATAAAGTTGTATCAAACAAGGGACTTAAAAATGCTGAACAAATGGGAAAAAATTACGTATAAATTGTCAGTCTTCAAACTAAACTTTAACTGTTGTAGGAGAGACAGAGGCACTTGGTTTGTCAGTAATTTACCAACACACTCATAGAATAAATAGAATCCAACTGCCAAGGCTTTCTTAGATACTTAAATTGTAATTGCAAGGAGGAGCTGCCTCCCCCCACCCCCAGTATCTCCTGCCTACCAGCAACATTGCCAGTGAAAAGGAAATAAAAAATGCTTTATGGTGCACATTTAAGCAATAGCAAGTTTAAGACCATAAAATACTCCTCCAGCAGATGTTTCCCTAATAGAGGTCTGCCAGGTCTAAAATGAAGAGAAAAACTTTTCCAAACCAAGAGAGAGAAAAACAAAGGCCTGGGGTGCTGCCATCAGTATTTACCTCCCATGGACACCCTGACATCCATCACCATTTGCCATTTCCAGCACAAGGAAGGATTATCACACATGTGTAATGGAACTAACTCAACACAGCAAGAATGACAAAAAAACCACACAGAAAACTCCCAATCCCCACTCATTTCATCTTGAGAAACAGCTTTAAAACTTGGTGTTTTGTCACTTGGAGAACAGCAGCCATCAAAACTGTGCAGTTTGCTTTAGCTACCAACTGCAGGGTACCTCACACCTTGGAAAAACTCATCTCCAACATTCCCATTATACTTTTTTATCATTCCACTAGATTCACATTTTCACAGTCTGTTACATTCACATTTGTGGCACTCCAAATATGGATCTTCACTGTTCTGCTGTGGTGGACTTGCTTTTCTGTGTTCAGCAACTCATTTGTCTTGAAGTAACTGAGCACCAGAATTTCAAAAGCAAGACTGAAAGGACTGAGTTAAAAAAAAAACCTCTTCCTTGCCATTTCTCACTGCATTCATGATTTCCTTTAGATTTGCCTTCACTGCAAATTCTTCCAGGAAAGACAAGATTGATTTTAATATTATAACCAAGAAAAATTGCTTGCAGCTTTCAAGCCAAAGCAAAGAAAACCTGTACAGGCCCTCAAATGCACCCATAAATATGCATATAAATAAACACAGACAGATAAAACTGTTGGGATATATTAATAGTACTTCAGATGGCAGCAAAGACAAGTGTCCACCAAAATAAAGCAAACAACATACACAGACAGGTTTTTCTGTTAACTGGAACCTTTCATTTCTAACTCACCTCTTCCAGATCCTCACTGACCCACAGAGGGATGGGGGTGCCCCAGTAGCGGTTCCTGGAGATGGCCCAGTCTCGGGCATCCTTCAGCCAGTTCCCAAAACGCTTCTCCCTCACAAAGTCTGGAACCCTGTTCCAAAAATAAGAAAGTTATCCTTTTATCACCACTTACAAGGAAGTGAATCAGAATGGTTGCATTTGATTTCATCCACAACAAAGTTCATTTCAGCACTGACAAGACTGGGAGCACATTCATATTAAAGCAGTGGCTACTTCAAGGTGCTGCCAAAAACATAATAACACCATTTCTTCTGCCTTCCTTTGGTCTCCAGGTAAGCTACAGATTAAAGAAATATCATGTTAATTTTACTGTAAAGTAACTCAGAAAAATGTCCAACACAATTGATTCATGAGGGATGAAATAATGGTCAGAAATCCTCAGGATTGTCCAGCATGAGAGGATTATGGCTCAGGGTGGGTAACAACATTACTGTTTTATTTTACATACAGAAAAGAGCCCACTACTGATTTTGGTGCTGAAGGGAATTCCAAAGATTCATAAACTTGGAGTAACAGCATTAACAGGCACCTTGCACTAAGTGTGGGCATCCAGGTACCTGCACATCACTCGGGCTGATGGATCACTCCAAGCTCTTCATCATTTCCACTTTGAACTACCCCCTTAAAAACCAAGACACACCCCTCAACCCAAAGCCCTATCAGTGCTGGTAAAAACTCATTTTGAGCATTAATGGGCACTGAGGGATGTTAAAAAAAAAAATTTCACCATATGAAAAGGTCTCAGAGCTCAAAGGTTAATGCCAGAACCTGATGCCCAGCAAGACTCCCAGATGTGCTAAATGGTGGTTTGATTAGAGCCATTTGTTTTCTTCTATGATGTGAACAAAGAATTAACTATTTATACCATGATTACAAGCAGATGAGGAACAACAATGGGTTTTGAGATCCACAATATACTCTCCTCACACCTAAAGTGGATTTAAACTCACAGGAAGAACCTTCAGTGTGTCAGAGCCACAGAAGCTGTGAATGAGCAGCTCACACCAATAAAGTAGCTCTGGAACTGAGTTACTGAGCAAACCATGGCAAGTTTTACTGTATTTCTTTCTCAGTGTAACTGGAAGGGCCCTTCCCAAAATCTGAGCTGGATTTAGAGACTCTGAGTTTCTAAAGGAGGAGCAGCCAAACTACAGAACACTCATGGTCTCATCTACCTTTTCTTTTTGAAGCTCTTGGTCCTCTTATCAAGTACTTCTTTTTGAAGATTTTTTATCACAGATCAGTCCCAAAAGTAACAAAGATGAAAGGATCCTTTGGAGGAAAAATTAAAAGAATGGATTCACATGACACACTGAGGTAGAATTTGGCCCAGCAGCAGGAGATGAAATAAGTGTAAGTTAAAAAAAAAAATTAAAAAAAAACTACTATTGATGAACATAAAAGCTACTTGCTTTTCCAAGTTTTACCCATGACGATGCCATGTGGGAATCTGAAGGATCCTTGATGCCAGTCTTGGCTCAGGTGGATAAAAACTGCCCTTAAAAGACTCACTAAGTATCAGCCCAATGTTCCACAGCCTCCCTATTTCTGGATTTACTTTTGCAGCTGCAAAGTTGTCTTCTGTAACTCTTCTTGAACAAAAATCTAATATAAAACAAATTTACACCAACTCAGTGCCTCACATTTCACACAACATCTGTATCCCTGCTTTGAAATTCAGCAGTGGATACAGGCCCTCTCAGTTTGCTTCAGCATGGGACTCATTTCTATTCACTTTCTGTGGGTGACCTTAAGAGACCCTCTCTCCAAACACAAGTGGAAAACTGTGCAAAGATCATTTGCATTTGCCCAACACTCCACTAATGTGGAAAACTTCTCTTTACATCACTCCTAAACTAGTTTCCATTTTTCAGAAGTTGTTAGACACTGATTAGCTGAAATTATTAGTCCCATTTAACATAGCTGGAGGCTGAGACAATCCCCCAGTGACATTAAAATGCTGAGAGTTTCAACTCTGCCTCCTCAAAACACGCATGAAAAATTAATTTTATCCCCACAGTGGACATTAACCACAAAAATGTATGTGGTGTGAGCTCTCTCTCTCTCAGCTATGAAAGCATGTAATTTACCTCTTCTGGTAAAATTGCCTGACCCTGCTGCCAGTTTTCAGTGGAACATAAAACACAAACCACTTCGTCTACTACGAACCACATTTGCAACAATGATTTATGGCTCTTTAGAGGCCCAATACAGAAATAACACTGACACAGCCATCAAATACAATAAAAGGAACCTGTATTTCACACACATTTTGAGCCCATCACTCAAAGAAAGTGTTACTTAAAGCAACTGGGTCCTGTCACCACAGGGATGCTGCCCATGGGTGCTGCCCAAGGGCAGACACAGCCTCCAGCTGGGAATAAGCTGAAGGAGGGATGTGCAGCAGGAACAGCCTGGCCAGGCACAGATCTTGGAGACTGCAGCCCATTTCCTTCCCTTAGTCTCACTAGATTGAGTTACATTTATTTGTCTGACACTTACTACAAAACATAAGGGGAAAAAATAAATTCAGAGGCACCTTTTATTTAACTATTTCATTAGGCTGGGAAAACAAAACAGAGTATTCTCAACAAGGGTGATCATTATTTACATCAACTCCAGGTTACTGTTCCTACAGATTTTTTTTCAGTTTCTTTTTAATCCTATTCTCTTAGATATTTTCTTGGCATGCTTCTATTAAATTTTAATAAAGATACTATCCTGCCACACGTATATATTTGTTGAGGGAGACTTTTTTACTCTTCCATTCACACAAAGCAACTCCAAGATAAACAGAAAGCCCTCTCCCATATGTGAATGCACATGTTTTTAATGTTGAATCAGGGATCCATCACAAACCCCCTTCAGCTTGAAAGCACAAATTTGAGCTTTCTGCTGGTGAGCAGAGTTTGGGTATGACAGGAAGGTGACCAGAGCTGCAGCCAGAGCAGAGCAATCCCTGCTACTGGCATTGAGCACATTCAGATCCCAGAAAAGGTCAAGCACCTGCATCAAGAAGTTCCACGAGGTTGCAAGTGAAACCAAAGCAGCCACGTCTCTCCTAAAAGCAACTGTGCTGCAGCTCCCAAAACTGAGCTGTGAGAAACAGGGATTTTTTATTTTCCAACCTGTGTTGGGTTTGATCTTCACATTTCTCTGCAAAATGTCACAGATAGGATTTCATACTTCTTTCTCCAACATTTAGCAAGGTTAAGGAGACTGCTGTTTCAGCAGGGCAGGAAGCTCTTCAATCATGTCTCTGGAATAATGTGGGAAAAGAGCTATTTGTCCTCCTGGCACCCAGGACAGAGCACTAAATAAACTCCAGGATGCAGACACTGCAGCAGTTGGGAAGTTCAAGGAATTGAACTTCACAACACAAAGGAATAAATACTGTTCTGTCAAAACATAAATTAGGAAGCTTTGATCAAAGTAAATCAGTTCCAACCTGTTTGAATGCTCGTTTCCATCTTACTTTCCCAACATCAGAACTCTATCATGCAAGTTAAAGATAATGAAAATGATTCAAATTATGCAAATTTCCATGTCTACTTTTAAGTATTTGCTCCTATTTTTGAAGTAGATTTGGGGTTTTGCTAAACTCATGCACTACCAAGTCCTCTGCACAGTCAACTCCCACATCCTTTCTTGGTAGCTACTCATTTTCTTAGTGTCTCAAATAAAAATTCCATTTGACAAGCAAAAGAACCCCATGAAGAGCAAAACAAAATTCAGTACTCGAACAACATTTATTACCTTATTACAACAGGAACCATTTTTTTGCCCTCCAAGTCCCTATAACTCAGCATTCAAGTCACACAAGGAATACGGGCACGGATTTGAAAACAGCAATTAGTGCCCACCTTCCATCCCAGAGGAAGCAATCACAGGCTGACCCAGTGGCTTCTCACCATCAATAAATACTCAAGGAACAGCATCAATTAAAATTAATATATTTACAGTCTGTCTCTTGCCTCCAGAAGAGGAATGTGCAGGATGCAGACAGAAAGGATCCTAAATTATTACATAATCCAGAAGGAAATGTATTAGAGGGATTAAGACATCTGTTCCTTTCCTGTGTATTTACTTCCAAGCATCTCTCTTGTGCTCATAACACAACTGCAAATACTGAATTCAGCTTATTCTTCCATTTCACAGCTCAGATGTGCTCAGCATGACTCTGAGCTGGCTCCCTGTGCCCCAGTCACAGGATGCAGCTCTGTTCCTCTCCTCTGTAAACACACACAGCACTGCCAAAGTAAAGAGCTGTCAAAATCTGCCATGGCACAACCCTCATGTTTTAGCATCAATTTACCAATACAAGCTGTTTAAGATGTCACACAAAGATATACTAATTCTTTCTCACTCTTCATCCTTCTCATCTGTTAATTTTATTCTTGACATTCTTTGCAAAACCACAGCAACTTTCAGGATTGGATAAGGTTTACTTCATAATTGCTAATTGAAGGAAGCTTTTGGCTCATCAATTATTTGAAAAACAGTCCCTTAAGAGTCAGACTATGAAGTTGATAAACAAAACACTTTCTTAAGTGATGTGAATTAGGGAATGTAATACCAGATTAAGAAATCTAATACAGCTTTGGCTCTAAGAAGATGGTCCCAGATCTATCCCTTCATTTGGCAAGCTGGTAACTCTGGAAGTGGCACCTGAAATCTGGAATCACTTAAGCCTGGAAAAGAGAAAATCATTCTCCCAGAAGACAGCTGAGCAGTAACAGCAACACTGAAGGTGCTCAAGGAGTTATGTCATTTAATTCAATATGGACAGATTTAGTTACATTCACAGCATAACAGCTGGAGGGGTCATTTTAGGTGTAGAATTTGGCTTTCTTTTAAACATTAACCAACCCTTAAAAGACAAAGCCTTAAATTCCATTATGTTAATTTAGTCTAATAACAAGCCTCCTTCAACATGCCCTCAAATTGATTTTTAATGGTTTTTAATTCAAGGAGATAAAATAAGCAACTATTCATGCCCTTTTGACACTCTAATTAGTGCCAATCTATATCATGGACCAAATTAACCAGGAGGGGAGGCAGGAGGGAGAAGGGAAGAGAGGGAAGGTCAGCTGTTTGCCAGGCACACAGAATTTCCACTGCAGCAGCCTCTTCTCCCATGGAATGGTGCAAAACCTCCCACCCCACCCCAGTCCCTCTGCCTCCACCAGGGCAAGAGCTCTGCCTGCTTGTATGCAGCTCTAAATGAAGGGTGCTTTCAATCATTTGGATCCAGCACTGTTTGCCTTCACTCTTTTCCCCTGGTTCCCATGGCAACAAACACTTTGGTGTGTGACTGCAATGCTGCTGCAACTGCATCATCCCCCGTCAGCAGCTGCTCCTCACGGACAGACCTTGAGCAGCCCCGGCCTCCAACTGTGTCACAGTCCCGGTTAAAGAAAGCCCCATCCATTCCCCTTGTACAGCCCAGCCACTCTGCTAATTGCTATTCAAATTCCTTATCTGAGCCACAATCCCTGCAGCCTGAAGCCAGGGAGGAAGGGAGCTTTCACTTTCCTTCTCTCTGCACAGTTTCCTTTGGAATGTTCTAAGGTGTACAGCTAAAAGGTGCTTTTACAGGATCCATTTCAATACACAGATATAAATATGTTTGCATTCCTCCAAGGGGGGCAGATATTCCCCATCCTGCCCATGTCACAGATTCCCCAGCTGCTCACTCACACTGTGCTGGGAGTGCTCAGTGAACTGGCCTTTAGGGGTTTTATTTAGTCAGCTTTTACTTGAACAAAACAATCTCCTGGTGACCCTTCACTGCGACTGAAACAATACCTGCTCTATTCATGGCATAATCAGCAATCTCTGCTCTACAGGCTCTGAGAGCAAACAGCAAAATTAGGGCACAGCAGAACATGAGCCATCAAAATCAACTGGAAGAAGCCTCAAAATTCACTTCTAATCCTCAGCCATGTCTGATAACAGACAGTAATAAAACCTCCTGCCTTATGCTGCTCTAAATTAGACAAACACAAGACTAACCCTGCAGCAATTTTTTTCACCTCCTGCTGTAGCCAGTGCTACGAATTTGGATTTTTCCTCAGGAAATGTTGCCATCTAGTGACTGCACGTTGCTCTACACACGACAGGCACTACCATTACAAAGGTCTGATTTGTATTCACGATTCCTGAGTAAGAAAAGTGTGACTGATGACTCAAAAAGAACAGTTACAAATATATGGTGATACAAAAACAAAAAAGCAGCAACAAAATCTACACACACAATGCATTTAAAACGGCTTAGATAAAATGTATTGATTAAGAAACATTTCCATTTGATAAACAAACTGAGAAAAAATATTCTGAGACATTCTAGAAGGAAAAAAAAGACAAAAGGAGGAAAACAATGGACTCAGAAAACTGGTTTTCTTCCATTGCACTTCAATTCTGTCATGACTTAAAATCCTGTTGCCTTGTACAGACTCAGATGCCTCAGCTGTGCCAAAATGACAAGTTTAGTAGAACATTTGCCTTCTGCTGCAGTTGGGCTCCACAGCCCATCCCCTGCACACCTCACCAGCCTCAGAGTTTATTATACAAATAGGTCTAATTTTTGCTCATATCACACTTTTCCACAGGTGGGAGACAATTTGGTGGCCCAAGATTAGAAGAATGGAAATCAAAAGTTTCTCAAAAGATTCAAGTGCTCCAGTGACACAGGAGGAGACACTCAGGCTCTGAGGGCTCACACAGGAGCTGCAGGAAGGGTGTGCAAAACTCACACTTGTAAATCACTCCCACCAAAAATGTTCTGGGAGGTATTTTCCAAAAGAACCAACAGTTTCAGTGATGAAAGGCAAAAAAATACTACCTTCAACTAAGGAACTATCAGGCTCTGTATTGCAATGCCTGAATTTTCCAGTGGTGAGAAGATGACAGAACAAAAGGTTTGGCTTCTTTGAAGTCCCTGTTTCCCATCACTGCTTTCTTTCCACTGCTGCTTGTTTTTCCACTGCACCAAGTGCTGTCCATCCTATGCAAACAGTGTCAGAACTGCACAATATCTCCAACATCAGAAACTTGGCAACAGTTAGAGGTAAATGTTTCAGGAGTTGCTGAAGTAGAACTTTAAGTGAGGGAGGTTTAAAAGGAAAAAAAAAAGCTCAAAGCTGCTATTTAAATACAAACTACAGAGTCTACAGAATCTATTCTACTGGCCTGTAAGTCTGAAACTATTCCATACACTGCCAGAAGTATGAGCTACAACAGTTTAGAAACATAAATTGTTCTAATTTAGTTTACAGTAACTTGTAAATTTGCAATTCATACCAACACTGCTGACAGGAATCAGTCCTGTATTAGAATCTAAGGTGCCAGGGTTCAATCACTCATCTCTTTATACAGAAAAAGCCTTTCAATAGAATGTTCTATAAAATGATAGTGACAACAATTAAGGCTGAAATCCAGCAGGTTTGGTGCTGCCTGTAATTCTCCTTATCAATATAACAAGGAGACAAGGTCTGACAGGCCTGGATTTTACTGCAGCAAATTTGCCCCTCCTCATCTCAACCACCACAGTTGGATACTGCAGGTATCCACATACAAGACACTTCTTTTTTTAATTTAAATTTTCTTTTAAATAATCCTAGTTATAGGGTAGAGAACATTCACTAAAGGAACTTGAATGAAAGACTGAAACACAACCTCTTAAACACTGTTCCAATTCTGCATTTTCATCAACATCCAACACAAGTTACTTTCCACAAGGTTGAAACAGAGAAGAAAGGGGTTTTTTTGGCTCCTGATTTTACCAAAATGCTGGCACATTCCTCATGTAACCATTCTGGAAAGCTATAGTGAAGTTCTTTTTGAAAACTGAAGACACAGTTGCTGGCTTTAATAAATTTTGAATGATTGTGGCTTTGTCAGTTGGGTAATTCACTAAAAAACTAATTAGAAATGCAATCAGGTTGCAAAGTTTGTCCAACTCTGTTTAATCTATTTCATCAGGAAGGATATCTATCAAGAGGGCAGCTATTCTTAAGGGACAATATACCTATCAGTCATTTATAGGAATAAAAAAGCAATGCAGTGAAACTCATTTTGTAAAGGTTAATATAGTCCAAAAAGCATTTATCCCCAATTTTCTCATTTTCAGGACATGCTGAAGCCCCAGAGAGTCCAAAAATAAATTTTTAAAAAGCTAGATATTATTCCTGTGACACTTTCAGAGATCAAGTCTCTTCAAAAGCAAAAAAAGTAGGTTTTGGGAAGGATGAAGAGCCCAAAATTTTAAGAAAGGTGGTGGTCTCAGTGCCAACTTCAGAAGCTACAGCCCAAACAAAACTGACATTAGTGGAGAACACAGGAAGAAAACCTGAAAAACACTCTTAAAAAGCTTTTAAAAACCAAATTTATGAAACAAGGGCCACAGGGTATTCAAAGCACTCTGAAATCACATCCTGGAAATATGCACTAATATTATTAATCTTTTTGTGATCACACACCTGTATTTGTAGCCATATTGCCAACAAACAGCTTCTCCAAATCCCTGAGACCACATTCTTTTGAGAGGAGTCCTGAGGAATCAGTTTTACGTTTAATTATGCAATTATGTTGAAACTCAAGAATTGCCTGAAGGACAAATGGCTCCTTTAATTCCAGGCATGTTGAGTATTGTCAAATGATTTAATTGCCTGCCCTTCTCACCCAACCTTTGCAACAGCAGCTCCCACATTTGCTTCCACTACTCAGCACCTACAAAAAGCACATTGAAAACCCAAATACATATGAGAGGTAGGGTTCAAACTGATGACTAACCCTTCCTAATGTCTCCTGGATGAATGGAGGTCACTTAGAAGCAGCTTCTCAAAGCTCTGCCTTTGGAAAAGCAAATCCATTCAATCATTTCCTTAAGAGGATCATTCCATTTTTCTTATGTTCATGTGAGAATTAAGTATGCAGGTCTACTGTCATCCCAACAGTAGAAGCATCTTGAGGAAGCTAATTAAAGCTAAGAACAAACACTTTCACCCCCTCTCCAGCTTATTTTTCCCCCAAAGAAGGATCACAGTATGTTCTGCTATGGAAAACAGCAAGCAACACTCACTAATCTATAAACTGTTCTTCCATCCCCAGACTGGGCATGTGCTGATCAGCAAAGCAAGGCTGCAGCATTTTTGGACAGTCTGTTATGGATCACTGACTTTCCCCACAGATTTCAATATTTACAGTGCTGGTACCACATAAGCAGTTATGCAAAAGCTGCTCATGGAGACTTTAATTGCTAATTACTGTCCATGAAAAAAACAGCATAAGCTGGAATTGCTCCCTGGAACTTGGGTCACCTCCTTTAACATCCCTGGAGTTGCTGAGAAGAGGCTCCTCTGTGTGGGATCCCAACTCTCCCCACAGTCCTCATAAGGAAAGACTGAATGAGCTTTTAACCTCCCAAGTTCTCCCCACTTGGTTTCAGCCCCGCAGGCACAAATGATTGACGAGAGGAAGAAAAATAAAGGTTATGAAGGTGGAGAAGACTCTGGTTTTGTTGCTCACACCATAAACCCAGGACTGACTCTCCAAATGGCCACCAGAACCAATAGATCCCTCCCACTAATCTAACAATAGCTTTTTATCTGTTGTTGTCTACATGAATTTCATACAAGTATTTTTCACATTCCCTATATGCATAATTTTTACCACCAGTAGAAAATTTTTACTTAAACCTGTGAAACTGAATTTACTTGCAATGACACAAGCTACAGCAGCTGGGTTGGGGTTTTTGGGGTGTTTTGGGTGAGGTTTGGGGTTTTTTTTCTTCAAAAGCACCTCTGACAAAGTAATCAACCTTATCTGTAATACCTAAATTAAAAAAAAAATCTAAAATTAGTTTAATTTGGAACAATACAGACCCAGCATTAAGCTGCCCATATTCTTCTCTCAGGTGAAGCTTTTCTGGGAAGCTTGACTGTGCACTTCCATGTTTCTGCAGGGTGATTTTCCTCTGCAGTTTCTCTCATGTTGAATTGCTGAGGATTGTACAACATCTTTCCTGTAGTGCATTTCACTGTGAATTACTAGTAAGTATTCAACCTCCCTTGATAAAACCAAGATCAAACACTGTTTAAAGCTGGTCCCAGCCCCATTCCAGCAGCACTGGCTCAAAAGGACAGAATGGAAACACAGAGTTAACACATTAACAGTGAAATGAGTTTGTAGAGTTCCAGCACACACACACACCCAGCTCCAGGCAAAAAAAAGACACATGCAGGAGACATTACCAGTAGCACTGGGCATTATTCTCCAGCAGCTTCTCCACCATGTGCTCCACTCTGACAAACCAGCTTGGCACAGCTTTGTATATCAATGGAGTATCTGACCTGCAGAGGGAAGGGAGTAAAACAAACAAAAACACTGAAGTGCTACATTATTTATAAGGTGCTTTTTAATATGTATTTCTGTACACCACACTCCCCTTTCCAGTAAACGAATCCGCTGTTCCTGAAATACCACAGTTACAAAGGTTGGAGTTTGTTTCATTTCTTAAATGACACAAACTGCTACACTTATGGGAGCTACTATTTTAAAATCAAATCCTAAAAGAAGTTTTAATAGCCTTCAAACACAGTAATTCCAGGAATTTGTGCAGCAAGAGGAATCATGAGACTGTTCAAATGACACTTGAATTTGAAATTTGTGCTCCTACATGGTACAATAATATGAACTTCAACAACGATTAAAATGAGTCATATTTGAATCTTCCACTCATAAGCTCATTTTGTATCTTTTTTTATGTGTATACAGACCTGAAAAGGCAGGAAACATTATGCTGTGTTTTTACTGCTTGCATTTAAAAGAACAATCATAAATCATAAAGAACTAACAGCACCCAGGGTTAAACAGAAGAACGTCCCATTCCAGGAGGAGAAGGAAAGAGATCCAGATAAGCACATAAAAGAAGTTTTAAAGATATCCTAACATACTCCTTACATCAATAAAACAAAGCCTATATGGGAGGAGAACAGCTTCACAATTTAGGATTGCTTAGAAATGGGAGCACTGTA
>VYZS01050738.1:63066-80258 GCA_013400695.1 Neodrepanis coruscans
AAAAAAAAAAAAAAGTAGTTAAATTCTGATTTAACAAAAGTCAGTGAAAGGTAATGGTTGTGGATCACATTCCTGATTTTCACTTTGGGATCTGAAATACTTGGTTTATAAAAGCCCAGAACTTCAAGCTGAAACCTTACACGGTGCTGCCTTCTTGTGACCTAAGTTATAAGACTGATTTAACAGCACTGCAGTAATTCTTCTCTCTCAAGGGACCAAAAAATCTCAAGTCTGGATTCTCTAGAATCCAAATTTTCCGAAATCTAAAGAGAGACAGCAGTGGAAAACTAGCATAAAGAAATAAAATGTTTAATATTAAAAAGGACTGAAATGTAATGCAAGGGGAAGAAAACACTCATCAATCACTTGCTACCTACCAGTGCTAAATAAAACCATGTATTTGTGCAGAACAGCCACAAGTATCCTGATCAAGGTGGAATCCACCTCATCTGTGAAAGAGGGAGGCAGGAATCCCAAAGTAAAACCAGGGAGGAAGAGGGAAAGCAAAGTGAGGTCTGAGGGAGGGTGGCAAAGGCAGAGAGCAGGCAGCAAGTCCAGATGACTTCAGAGACAGAACATTTTCCATCAGATCCTTCCCTGACCTCAGCCTGGCACTGGGTACAGTTGCATGAATTCCTTCCCCAAGGGCCTGACTGCTTAAGAATTCAGAAGTGAGTTAAAGAAAGAAAAAAGAGTAGAAATGGTAAAATTCATTTCCATGAACTTACATACCCTCAGATCTCAATCTTTTAAAGTTCCATTCAAGTACCAGCTACCTCTTAATTGTCTCACATTTCACATCTGAGAGAACTAATTTGTTACATAACATATAAATTGGAGCATGACCAAAAAAAACCCCAGTTTGAGAAGACTGCAGCAATAATACAGAAAAAGAAAAATATACTGGTCTAAAAGGAGAATAAAAACTGCCAGCAGCCTTATGGATGGGCTGAGGTAAAAAAGGGAAATGTTTCAAAAATAATCAAAGATTGAGGGTGGGGGTGGTGTTAGAAATACAACTAACCAGGGACATAAGTAACATCACCTGAAATGGGTATGATTGCCTTAAAGAGCAAGTTCTTCACAGTTCTGATGAAAACATCACACCAAAAAAGGCCAAAATTGTTCAGTGCTTTCCTAGATGCAGAAAGACTGCAACCAGACTGAAGGTAAATTTGTAGTATTCCATTTAAAAGAAGAATTTGAAACCAAAAGACAATAAATCAACAAGTTTAAAAAGAAAATGTATTAAAAAAATACTATAGAGTGCTTTTGGTAGAAGACCTAGTTTTTAGACACTGAAGAGTTTTCAAAAGACTGGGAAGGAACACAGTACCTGTATCACATGAGAGAACTGCAGCACTGATAGACCTAAAAGCCAACCAGACTGGTAAAACTTGGAGTGACTGAGCAGATTCTAAAGAGTGAAGTGCTAAACAACACACAAGATGAATTTGTCAAGAGTAAGTCACAGCAAGTCAATTTTTTTAGCAGACTAACTGGCTTAGATTAGCAAGCAAGCAGGTAAGATTTAAAACAATGTTTTGACACTTTGACATATCATTCCAACACTCACAAATACTTATCTGGTGGATACACCACCACTACAAGAGAAGAAGGTGTTGTTAATTCAGCACAAGACCAAAAGAAAATTTCCAGTGGTGTCCTGGCAGGACTCTCACAATACTGACGCCATTCAATGGTTTTATTGATGACTCAGAAGGGAAGAAAGAACTATGGAAATGGGAAGTTCAGCCAATCCTGAAGAATGAAAACACTGAAAATCATCTTTATAAAGTGAGTACAGCTTAAATGCTGTTACAAAGTAAAAGATTAGGAGAGTACAGTTGGGAGGAAGGGGGAGTCAATGTAGGAATAGGAAATGATAATTATTCAACTGTCACAGGATGAGCCATCAGAGTAAGAAACATCTTAAACCAACATTCCAGCTCTGTATTTCCCTAATTCAATGGCTACATGCAATTGCTTAGCTGAACACATTGCCTCCTTTTTTTAATGTAAAGCTTTCAACTGCTTGTTAAAAAAAAAAAAGCTAAAAATAAAAATAACTGATGCCAGTGAAGAAAGGGTATTATTCTCAAAAAGCTTTCAAGTCTCTGATTTCCTTTTTTTATTGTGGTTTTGTGTTGTGTGGGATTTTGTTGCAGTTCTTTATTTGTCTGTTTACTTACTGCACATGTCTGAATTAAGTGAGCAAATAAATACTTGTTGTATTTTACCTCTTTAACAGGCTGACATTTCACACAAAAGGTTTAAGAGAAGCCAATACAACGATTCAATGAAACTTTTAACCTATTTGCAGCTTCACATACAAAACAATTTGTTCTCATAAATTTCAACCCCTTTATAGATTTTTCCAATATAAACACACATGCAGGGAAATCCACCTTTTTGAAACATTTAACTTCTGATCCAGAAAAACACTGAAAGTCAGCCAGTGCAATAATTTATGTTACTTGCCTGTCAAGTATCTGATATTCACTGTCAGATTTGTACAGTGCTATCAGCCTGGATTCCATCAAAATGTAAATCTTCCCTGTGGCATTATCTACAACAGAAAATAAAACAGACTTACACAAAGCTCATTTTAATCCCATCATTTGCACCACTATGAAACCTTTCAATACATGCAAGATGGTATCAGTGCAGCCATAAAACTGTCCAGAGTAATCCTGCNTGTAGGAATAGGAAATGATAATTATTCAACTGTCACAGGATGAGCCATCAGAGTAAGAAACATCTTAAACCAACATTCCAGCTCTGTATTTCCCTAATTCAATGGCTACATGCAATTGCTTAGCTGAACACATTGCCTCCTTTTTTTAATGTAAAGCTTTCAACTGCTTGTTAAAAAAAAAAAAGCTAAAAATAAAAATAACTGATGCCAGTGAAGAAAGGGTATTATTCTCAAAAAGCTTTCAAGTCTCTGATTTCCTTTTTTTATTGTGGTTTTGTGTTGTGTGGGATTTTGTTGCAGTTCTTTATTTGTCTGTTTACTTACTGCACATGTCTGAATTAAGTGAGCAAATAAATACTTGTTGTATTTTACCTCTTTAACAGGCTGACATTTCACACAAAAGGTTTAAGAGAAGCCAATACAACGATTCAATGAAACTTTTAACCTATTTGCAGCTTCACATACAAAACAATTTGTTCTCATAAATTTCAACCCCTTTATAGATTTTTCCAATATAAACACACATGCAGGGAAATCCACCTTTTTGAAACATTTAACTTCTGATCCAGAAAAACACTGAAAGTCAGCCAGTGCAATAATTTATGTTACTTGCCTGTCAAGTATCTGATATTCACTGTCAGATTTGTACAGTGCTATCAGCCTGGATTCCATCAAAATGTAAATCTTCCCTGTGGCATTATCTACAACAGAAAATAAAACAGACTTACACAAAGCTCATTTTAATCCCATCATTTGCACCACTATGAAACCTTTCAATACATGCAAGATGGTATCAGTGCAGCCATAAAACTGTCCAGAGTAATCCTGCTTTCCCAGCTACTCCTTCCCCATACAGTCACCTAATGAACACTTTCCAAAAGTTAAGTTTAAACAGAAACCACAGGATGAAAACCAGTCCACTGATTTTCAATGTGTTTTGCTGCTCCAGAGGCAGAAATACCCCATCTTGTCTATTATTGTTGAGCCAAATAAAAAAGCAATTTAAAAGTATGTGTAAACTGGAAGAGAAGGACACAACTGGAAGATGGACAATTACTACATCAAATCAATATTATGAAGTTGACATTGGGGGTAATGATTGCACTTCATGCTGCCTTTGAGATTTGCTTTTCCAATCAATGCTATGCTTGGATTTCTTCAGAAAGTAAACCCTGGAAAACTCCTTGAAGCACTAATGAGAAAAGCAACAGCCTATATTGTCCAGGCTCCCTGCATGGTCCTTTCACACAATTCCTGAAGTGCTGGGAGGGGGTTCTCATGGAACAGTACCCCTTGTTTAGCCAGGCACAACCAGCACAACCAGTCCAGGAGTCAGCCAAGGCATTTGGTCAAATGTTCTCTTAGACTGGAAGCCACAGACTGAACCTTGCCTTACATTTGTGCTAAAACCAGCCAGGCTGAGACCAGAATGTGCCATCTTGGGTCTGCTGTGGGTCAAGAGTGCAGAGACATTCAGACACTGCAACTCATCTGTCCCAGAGCAGCAACTTGTTCATGAGCCTGAGCCCCAAGAAAGGAGGAGAGAAAAAAATCTGTGGGGCACCCAGTCACACTTCCTGGGGTCTCCTCTTCATTTATCAATTTTTTGTGGAAAACCCCATAACACATTTTAAATAACAGGAGCACAGCAGTCAGAAATCATTAGACTCATATGAAGTAAATCTCATTCTTCAAATTCACACTGGTTCAAGCCCAGCAAAGTGCCTTAAATTTAGCTTAAAACAGTCTAAAACACAAAATGTAAGTACATATTGACAGGCATTGAAGGAAGAAGTGCTCATTCTATGTCACCTCCTGTTAACACTTGCCTCTGACTTTTACATATTGCAATTCTGGATTAACACAAAGGGCCAAATTGCTGGGCAAGGTCCAGGGAGTGGTGGTCCAAGCTACCAGAGAAACACTTGTATCTTCTTCCAGTGGGAAGCTCACAGTCACTGAAGGATCTTGAACATCCTGAAAAAAACAAGAAAAAGTTAAAGGGTAAAAAAAGAGACAGGGCAAAAAAGGTTTACTGCCTGTATGGGTGAGAAAATGCAAATCTAAGGCACAGTAATTACTACTGCCATCCACCCACACCTATCCTACAACTGGCCTGATCATCACTGCAGTGGGAGAAGTGGCAGAATTAGAAAGTCAGAAGAGAGCAGGAGTGACAGAGGAACACTGTGACTATCAGTCCAACAAGGCCATAGGGTTAAAAACTCAGATTAGCAGTGAGACTTCAGGAATTCACTGCCAAAAAACCCAAGAGAGCCAAGTGCCAGTTCCCTCTGGTATCTCTTATAATCCCTTTTTAAAAGTTTCGAAGCAATCTCAAGTGTCAAGAAAATCAGCAGTTTTTCAGATGCTGCTACACAAAGCCTTTTTCACATTTTCCTCTTCAGGAAAAACAACCATCACATAAAATGATTCATCTCTTATTAAGAAGCTGTTGTTAACAAGGCAGGAAAAAACCTGGGGTACTTAAAAACAAGAATGTATCAATATCTAGGAGTAAAAACATCTCAGAGAAGATGACCTTTGTCAGCTACTCCATAAAACTTCACCTTCAAATGAGTCAAAACAGGCCCCTGAAAACAAGTTTTTCTCTCAGCCAAGTACAACCCTATTCAGTCACTTCACATTTCACCCATTATGAAAAGCTGATTGTAAAAGCCAGCCAAACCCTGCAAATGGGAAATTTTCCCTCTTTGCTTTAAATGCCCAACAAAAAAGGGTGTCATGCACACAGAGCCCTCACCCCAAAGCAGGTGCTGTCACCTCGGCACGTCCCGTGCGAGGGGCTCTGCTCTGCAGCCACAACATGGAACACTTAATGGCATCATGGGACAGGCAGTTATTTATGGCTGAGCTAAGGGCTGCTCCAGAGGGAATTTTCTGTGAACATCTGGTGCAGTCAACAGTAAAATATAAATATTACATAACCCCCAGACTGCACTCAATAGCAGGCAGAGCCCGAGCTCTCAGCACAGCCCTGTCTCTCCCCATTGTCAGGCAGCATTGCAGGGTATTCACTTCATTTTCTGAAGCACTGAGTTGAGCCAGTAGGCAAAAACAACTGGCAAAGCATAAAAAATTCACATCCAGGCTGCCAGGTAATGGCCCTGTGTAGTGTTTTATCTCTTACAATTTCACCTGAAGACAACAGTCCTTCAGTTAAGTGGAACACAAGCTGCTGACAGTTCACTCAAACATACATTAAACACCTGACTTTGCTTCTAACCTTGTTTCTTGTGTCCTGTTTCTCCTGATCTGTGTCCAGATTCTCAGGGGATCAATAAACAGAAGCCAAAGGCTGCTTCCCACAGTGGGAAAGTCAACAGCTGCCTCACACCCCAAAGTGATTGTGCTCATTGAGAACAAATCATGTCAGCTCACAGACCCTCAGCATCTCAGTCTGCAAAATACCACTTCTAGTAGACAAAAAAAGATGATTCCTGCATGAAGTGGCAGAGCAGCACCACACACACACTGTTGGTTCTAGACTAAGAAACAGCATCCAAATATTCCATGAAGATTCAAGAGAAAAGAGCTTTGCTCCATGGAAAAGGGGTACCCTGATAAACAACCAAAAACCCTCCACAAAATAGTCTTTGTTCTAAAAAAAACTCATTAATCTCAGCCTATATAAAATGTCAGTTAATAAGGCCAAGCAAAATCATGATTTATCAGACAGTCACAAACATCAAGGGATCTTTGCAAATCTGACCATCATAAATCAAAACCCCTTTATTCTTCAGTATAAAAACCCCTCAGCAACACTGAAAGTTCCAATATCTGTGGGCTGCATTGTACCACAACTCTATTTAAACATTTGCTTTAAAAACACTGTTTTTGGCCAGAAAACTGGCCTTGTTTTTAGGCAAGATGTAAAACAGACCAGCTGTACAATCTGTGCTGGTTCTGGGCTGTAACAATGGAAGTGAAAGATTTAGGATGGAAGGATGGGGAGGCCTGGGGCAGGACTGGAAAGGATACAAAACCTCTATCCACAATATATGAAATTTGGATGTCTGGGACAAGTTCTGCCTTCACATATGTTAATGTGAGTTTGTTGAGATATAGGAGGTGCAGCTTCTCATTTGCAACATTCATTTTTAAAGGAACATTTCATAAATCAGAGTAAGCCCTGCATTATATCAGGTAAAACGCTGCCTGGGATTTTCTAATCTAACCCAATGATTCTTGGAAGATTATCCTGCTGCTACACAGTCTCTGGCATCCCTGATTAATCCCTTCACACAAGATTTCAGCTGTGCCAAGGGCCCTCCTCTTCTCAGATGTGCACAGACAGGGACAGCTGCAGCTCTGCTCTGAAACTTCAGCCTACAACTAAACACTCATCTCAAATTCCTCCCTCTCTGGGCTCTTAACAGAATAAAACCAAGTGTGTACTTTAAACAAGTAGTAAGCAAGAACAAGGAAGAAGGGTAAGAAATCCAGCAAAGCATGATAAACACTAATCCATTCCCCTGAATTTTTACTTCTACAGATTTGGAGGGTAATAACATGCTTAGGTATCACAAAGCAAAAAAAATAGTAAAGCTTTCCAAATCCAAACTGGAGAAAACAGAGAAACCTGACTGGAAGATGTAACATACACTGACTTACCTTGTAATTCTGGTGGGACTCAAAGTTGGACAGTGGGGTGTTGCAGGCAGTTGAAAAAGGCATGACCTTAACACCTCTGTACACCAGTCCTTTGTCATACAGCTGCTTGAAAACCCACCTGGAAGTACACAAGGAACATGGAATAGCACTTCCAATTTAGTAAATACACTGTAAAATGGGGGTTCTGCTCTAGCTGCAGTGTCCTTCTGAATGACACCTTCTTAAAACAATCAATCAAATCAAAAGGATAAAGAAAATTGACTATAACTCTATTTCTAGCACATTTTTGGCTTTAGCTGATTCCAGCAGCTTGGTATTCCATGCACTGGCTGCACAGCACATTGTATTTAGATGAAACACAGATCTATTTGCTGAATAATCTCCCTCAGATTTCTTGAATACAAAGATCACCTGAAATCTGAACTACTAAGAAGGCTGAAATCAGCTGGAATTTAGAAAACAGACCTGTAGTGACATGTCTGCTCATTCATCACATCATCTTCAGCAACCAGTGCTACAGGAGAGAGGCAGACACAGGTCAGAGGTACTTGCAGCCCAGCCCAAGTAAATCCTGACAATCTGAAGAGCATTCTTCACAAGAGGGCACAGATGACCATGAGAAACAATGAGCTCAGTTTTCTGGTCCCACAATTTAATGTTCTCCTCTGGACTCAGCTCCTCTCCAAGATCAGTCTCACACTAAAGCTTTAACCCTGTTTCAGAAATCTTCAGAACAGCCTGTGGCACATTTGGGTCCTTATGTTTTCTTGAAATAATTGAGACAGCACTTGATATTATAACAGGATAAATTGAGTCACTGCTCAACATGAAGGGAAGCTGGAAGAAAGAAACTTCACAGAGCAACTCCTCAAGTGTCCATGTGATGATCAAAACCCAAATACTGCAGGGTTTGCTAAAGGGTCATCAACCTTTATCTGCTCATGAGATCTTGCACACTTAGTGGTACAGCCTGCAGGCTGTGAGGCAGGAGAGAGCAGGCTTTAAAAAATCATGCCAAATTCAACTCACAAATCAGAGCTGCTGCAGTCTCATCATTTCAAATTCCACATCCAAATTGTTAAAACTCTGCTGACTTTAAAAGCTCCTTTATTCAAACTATGCTTTCAAACTATCCTGATCCCTTTTCTGGGTCCCTTTGCAGATAAATTGCTCATTGCTAAGCAACCAACCCCATCCTGGCAAGCAGCAGTTTTTTCTGCAGGCTGTCATTTTGTGTTTGAGAATCTGGACCCATATTTCAGTCAGTGTCTTGCCTTCTATGTTTGAAATTATAATCTTCAACATACAACACAAGGAGACTATTGCATTGATTTTGTGTGCTGTCCAAAATAAGAATATTCAAAGCCATGCCTTGGCTTGCTGACATGGAAATCACAGGGTGCCTTAAGTCAGAATAATTATTACTCTATAGATTAGGCAGCTGGAGAAAATACAGGCTGTCCTATGGGAAAGATGTGCAGTCCATTCAGATCCATCCAGAATTCCATATGAGTGGTCACTAATGTCAGAAAAATTGCATCATCTGAAGTCTGAGATGGAAAAGGCCTCGGAGACCCTTTGGCAGAGAAGAGCCAAACCCAGAAGTCTCTCAGAGCTGTGCACTCCCAAAATGCCTCATCTCCCCCACATGGCCCCAAAGTAACAAGCAGGAAATGTCACCCACGGGCAACTTGGGGCTGCCTGACCCCAAATTCAAAGCACAGCAGTCAGTCCATTTACTTTACAACTGAGATTTCAAGTTTATCAACTTGAACTTTTATAAATATAAATCATAAAACTGATCCCTGGATACAGTTTCACCAGCTTTCAGCATGTACATCTGAGCTGGCCAACTGCAGAAGTTTTTGTGGGAGTTCACAAAAATAAGTTTAAATGTATGCTTACCACCTCAGAGCATAATTAATGCAGACTGTGACAAGTGACAGCATTCCTACTGAAGGTGTTCTATTTGCCTTTCAAAAACAGTAATTAAAATACCTATAGAAAAAAGCCCCACTTTATCTCTACTTTCTATAGAGCACTGCCTACTAACACATCAAAGAAAACTACCCAGAGAAACACTGAATATTTAATTCAGCTGTAAATAAACCTAAACTCAGGAGCTGTTCAGGAAAGGTGAGCACTACACGGAGCTGCCACACTCCCAACCCAGGCCAGCATCTCCCTCCTGTGGCAAAGGAGGGCAAAGCCAGGGCTCCAGCTGTGCTCTGCTGAGCAGGGCTGGGCTTCCAAACCCTCCGCAGCTCCTCCCAGGGCACAAGGACCTTTCATGTGCAGTTTGTCATTGCCTCTCCTCTCAGAGAGCCATTCCAACGGGGTAAATAGAACTATCATTCTCTAGATTCTATCTATATCTATCATTCTAATAGAACTATCATCAGGACTGCTGCCTGATGCCAGAGCCACTACACAAAGCTGTAACCTCAAGAACACTTAAGTTGTTTCCCTTCACAAAAAAGCTGCTGGGAGCTGTTGGTGTGTGACCTGCAGAGGAGATGATTCCCAAAGGGCTCCTGCAGCACTGCCCACCTCAGGCACAGCTCCTGCCAAAGAGGCACCTGGTTCTAAGAGTCACTTAAAGGGGGGCATCATGTTTTGCTTAAAAATTCAACATGATTATTTTAGATAATAACGTTTCAAAACACGTTTTAACCCTTATGTTTGCAAAGCATCAACACTTGCAAAAAAGGGGCCCCAGGTCTGCAAGACAAAATGGAAACTGCAGTGCTTTCTAAAAAACAGTAACCCAAGGAAACCACAGAGCTCCTCTCTGCTGACAAACACAAAACATTTATGCACAGAAGGGAGAAATCAAACCCTATTCCTCTAGTTCTGCTGAATTTCTCAAATGTAAATAAATTCAGCTGCATCCTCCAGGCTGTTGGAGCAGCTCTTACAGAATCCTTTACCAAGAAATGCACTGAGGGGAAAGGTGAATTCAAGATGCACATTTCAGAGAAGCTGATCCCTAAAGATGCAAGGGAAGTTTAACTTACAAAAGGGATGAGACAAATTGAAAACAGTTTGTTGTTACTGAAGTGCCAGGAGGGGATGATGCAACTGGTTTCCAGGACTGAGTTACTCTCTCCACAGGCACAACATCCAAGAAACCTGAACCTTTCTACAGTATTTGTTCATCCAAGTCACACACACACCACACAAACACCACATGGGTATCATAAAACACCTACAAAGGGAGAGTTTGCTTCCAGAAGATACTGAGTCAGTGAATGCAACACTCAAAACACCCTTGACATCCCACACAGAATCAACATCTCTCAGGATCCTCCAGCAGGTGCAAAAGCAAGTTGCCCCCTTCAAACACATACATTCACTTCACATCAAAGAGAAGGATTTGACCTCAGAGCTCCCCAAGTTCCTAATGCCATTCCTTTGGGGGATGCCAAGGGATCAAGTGGCTCTGTTTGCCATGATCACTATCCAAAGGGTTTGTAAGGCTTTGAGAACTCCAAGCTTTCCAGACAATTAAAGAACTCAACACTGACACTGATAAACATTTTCAAACACATTTAAGGTGCTTCTCTCCACACTGTGGAAGAAGCCCCGCCATCTACACAGTTCAGCAAGCAGATCAGAAACAGCAGAGCCTGAGCAAAAGGTTTTCCTGGGACTCATGGATGACACTTGAAAGATGAAATCAAAAAGAAAACAATAATCAAAAACAGATGCTGGGGGGGACTAAAAAAAAAACAACAGAAAAAAGCACTCAAAAAACACTGGACATGAGCCAAAGAAGCATAAACACAAGTGTAACTTGAACGGCAACAACAAGCAAGCCTGTCTTTGAAACAGTATCTTTGAAGATAAGTCAGTTCCAGGGCCTACGAATGGTTAAAGACAAAACCTGTCAAATTTTATGTTCAACTACCAGTGAAAGCTTTAAAATCCCAGCATCCAGAGATGATCCTGCTCCAGCTCCACCCTCCAAGCTGTAATCTTTGGATCAGTGTGTTGAAAGATTTTATGGATCAGGCCAAAAGTGCAAAATACCTCTAGAGCAGAAAATATCTAAAGCTGATGCTGGACTTACCCCAAAGGTCATCCAACTAAATGAGGAATTCAGTGTATTCCTACTTTGAAATACAGGTAGGGAAAAGAACAACAAGGACTGAGTGGTGAGAAGATAACAAGGGGATAGAGAACTTCATGAAGAAATATAAACATGAGGGGGAAAATGCAGGTAGCCAATAGAAAAACAGCAAAAACAAGAGTTATTTTGACCGGTATCTCTCTAGGGAATCATGGAATACACAAAATGCAACAGCAATTTCTATTAGGACCCAGAAATCTGCTGTCCTGAAATCATCCTAATACCCAATCTAAACCTTCCCTGGAGCAACCTGAGGCCATTTCCTCTTGTCCTATTGCTTGTGACTTGGGAGAAGTCACCTCCTCAGCCTCTGTGCTCCATGAATCCTTATTCTCAGTGCAGAGCCTCTCACCTCCTGGAAAGGGCACCACGGAAAGTGGGGGAGTCTCAGAGGAGACACATCTGCTGTGCCAGGCTGTTGTCACTGCCCCTGTCACAACCCTGGCAGAGAGATGACAGGGAACCCCCCCTCTCCTGTGTCCTGTGTGCCTGTTGGGCTGTCCCAGGGAGGGCAGGGTGTGATTCCAGAGGTTCATCTCCACCTCCCACTCCCTGGTACCTCCTCCCAGGGCTCTGTCACTACGTGGAGCTGAAGATTGTCTTTAGAACAGAACCAGGCTCAGCCCGCAATTGCTGATTTGGGCACTAGATGGTGACAGGGATCTGCTCAAAAAGTCAGAGCCCTGGTCATCATCCTGTGAACATCCCCCCACCTCCCCAGCATTCCACAGACAGTTTTCCCAGTGCCCACAGGAACTGTTCCCGAGGTGCAAACTAACACCCAGCCTGGGAGCTACAGAACAAGGCAGGAGTAAAGATAATAATTCACTAGTTGTTCTTTTTCCCAAAGATCACATTCCTTTCTGATTAACTGTAGATTAGCAAGGAGTTTAAGCTCACATCAAACTTCTCCATTGCACTGAATGTGTCTCATGAGTTGTACAAAAGGAATAAGGCACATTTTTTTCCATAGAAGCTCAAGAACATCATTCTCATTGCACTGTTTCACTGAAACACACGTTTTCATTGGGATTCAAGCCGGTTGCAGGACACATACAAAAATTCTATAGAATTAGAACTTAAAAGCTCTTTTTAATTATCTAATATGTAAGAAGTTGATTATATCTTTACATAAGAAACCCCTGCAGTATAACACCTGTTAGTGACACCAATCTTCAGTGCTGAAATATTCTGCCAGGATGCCACAATTTTATCAATGGATGTTCTATTGCAAGTCAAAATTTAGCAGTGAAAATTCAGTGTACTCAGTCAGCCACCACATGACACAGCACCACAATGCCCACAAAGCAGTCACTTCCAACAATCCCATTATTAAAGGTGAAAAAGGACCATTCTCCTCCTCCATCCACTCCATGCAAACACCAATGGCTTCACCTCCTGTTCTGCTGGAGAGCAAATTAACAGTGGCATCCTAATGTGTCCCTCCAAGCCTTAGGAGACTTTGAGAAAAAAAATCCAGTCTTTAAAAACAGACTCTCATAAATTTATTCCAGTACATGATTATACAGAAACTTAATAGAACCAGGAAGCAAAAAAGTGCAAAATTAAGAGGCTGCCTGCCTACATACTTCCTGAAATCTCCTACCACTGAGGTTTCAGATCCAAAGTTTGTATTTTAGACACTGTAGCAAAGCAAGCATTAGAGGAGGCAGCCTCTCCAACCCAGGTGAAAGACCAGAAATTGTATTTCAAAGATGAGGGGGAACAAACCACAAAAAAACACTTAAGTTGTTGAAAGGCCCTGCAGCTTGCTCAAGTTGGGTTTGTTTTTTAAGATGCCAATTAAACAGAGTTTGAGGTGCCACTGAGTATTTTTATAACTGACAAAATACAGGTTTCTTGTCAGCTTTTGCTTTGTAATTATGCAGGGTTTCTTCAGCTAAGTTAGTTCAACATCTGCTGCCTTCCCACCATGTTTTCAAAGCTCACTGAAAGCTCCCTGGCACTTCTGCCCTCCACAGTGGCTTCAGGGACATCCAGGGCTGTCAATCCCTTATCATAACCACATGTAACTTACTACACAACTAAAGATTATTAGAAAACTAATATTAAAGAACATCAGTAATACCATTTGCTTTTCAATGGCTTTTTGCCAGCACATACTCTACTACATCTCTCTCTGCAATTCACCTGGTAATTCTGTCACCCAAAGGACTCAGTGTTGCCATTTCTTCACTGTTAACCCAATCTGATTATCCTTAACCTTTAAGGTTGTCTTGTCTTCAGAAAAAATCCCAACAGGCACCCTGAACACATTGCCAAAATACCCAAACTTTCCTTAGCTCTGCACCAGGAGTCCAAGACAGTTGTCAAACTGTGCTGCCAAGAAAAAGACAACAGCAGATTCACAGCCTCTAAACCCAGGCTGGAAGGAGAGGTTTGGAGCTGAACTGAGCTTGGATATTTTGCCCATTTGCAGCTGACAGTGTGAAGAACATCAAGAATGTAAAGATATAAAGCAATTTCCTAAACCAAGCAATGAGCATATTAACAGGTCTTCAGAATTGTTTTTAAGTTAAGATGGAGCATTAGGGTTTCAGGGCTCACTAAAAGCAGTGTTATGCTTTATTTTGCAGAAGAAGAAAAGAGTGGGTCAATAAATTCCATCACTTGGATATCCAGAGATTGCACATGACTTTAACTACTTTGCCTGATGTTTATCTGCATTTGGCACAGTTCAGAACACTTTAGTGATATATGGACCAACACATGTTTGCAATAATTGAAGCCTTCTAAACATCTGAAATTCATAAAGCACATGTGCAAGGCATGGCAGATAACTTACCACACAGACTCCATGAACTCAGGGTAAAGAGTCTTGTAGTCATTTTCAAAATCAATCCAGCGTCCTAATCTGGTAACACTGAACTGTTAAAACACAAACACAGGGATTGAAAGGCATCTTAAAACCCAAGATCATGACATATTAACAATATTTATTCTGCAAAACAACTGGATTTTTAAGTGTTGTGTTTGTCCCACATCGAGGGACACAACTATGGAATATTTTAGCCTGGTGACAGTTCCAAACAGGGTATTTAAAGAGGCAGAAATAAGGAAGGAATGAAACCATGGGCAGAATTGTTTAGAACCAAGGTCACACAACAGGCAAATGTGCTCAAGAGAGCAGAAATGATGGATCATTTGGATCGTTCATCAAACAGAAATGGCAGATCATTCAAGGTTCAGCCAAGGTTCAAATGCCTGGAAATTGCTTTTGATTACAGTGGTCTTGCTTCTATTTTTAAAACTACTTGTTGCAGGGACAGTCAAAACCCAGAACACGGAGTCCATCAGCTTTCAGTGATATGAAAACATGATGTAACCTGAACACAAAGAAATGCTGAGAGAACGTGATATGTGACAAGTCACCAAACTCCTCCAGGGCCAACTGCCCTCTTTGACTTCCCAAAGCCATGGCAGAGCTGCCAGAGGCCACAGGGCTGACAGGTGCTGGGCCCTGGCTCAGGACACAGCCTGACCACGTCCACTGGCACAAAGATGGACAGTAATGAGTAATAAGGCAGCAAAGGGATTCACTTGGAATGTGGGACTCTGCTCTCCCAAGCCCTGGCTCTGGGAACAGCCAACCCGGAGACACCTGCCCTGTCACTGTCAGACACAGACCACACTGAATGGCAAACCAGCAAAGAGAACACACAGCAGATTCATTCTCTCACCTGCACATTTTCATGTAACACCTGAGCTCCTGAAATACATCAGGTTTGATTCTTTAAGCCACTCTGACATTCCACTAACAAGATCCAAAGCTTAGGACTGATTACCACAGGGATCCAGAGTTGGAGCATTCTGTTTGGTCTCAGCACTGAAAGATCTCACACAGCCCAAGAACCTTTTATCTTTCTTTCATAAGGCTCAAACATTTGCTAGCCACTCCAGATAGAAAATAAACACTACATGCAACAGGAATGTTGGCAATTCTTCTCCTAGCACTATTTTAGAATATTTGAATTTGTTACAAGTCAAAAGATATTTATTAATAAAAGTAATGGAATTTGTTTAATCTAAAATACACCTCTGTGTGTGGAAATATAGTTATTTACATGCACCAGTTTATGAACAAAATACAAAATCCATTCAACATCCAACAGTGTTTGGATTAATCAGCAAAAGCACCACTTGCTGAAGACACAGCAAGTTAAAAGAACTATGGAAAACAAAACACTGATGCTTTGTGTCTGGCTGGGATGGAGTTAATTCCCTTCCTCATAGCTGGTACAGTGCTGTGCTTTGGATTTAGTATGGGAATAATGTTTAGTTGTTGCTGAGTAGTTCTGACCCTGAGCAAGGACTTCTCAGTGTCCTGTGCTGTGGCAGTGAGGAGGGGCACAGGGAGCTGGGTGGGAGCACAGCCAGGACAGCTGATCCAGAGGGCCACAGGGATATTCCATTGCACAGAAAGCCATGCCCAGCACAGCAACTGGGGGGGCTTGGCCAGGAATTGCCACTCACTGGGCAGAGACAGGCTGGGAATTGGTCAGCAACAGTACTGGGCATCACCTGGATTTCTTGGGGTTTATTCCTCCCTCTCTCCTCTTTTACTACAATTATTGTTATTAGTAGTATTATTATAATATTTAATTTTGTTTCAATTAAACTGTTTTTCTCTTTTATCTCCCAGCAGGGGAGAATGAGCAAGTGACTGTGTGGTACTTGGCTGCCAGCTGGGGTTAAACCACAACAATGAACCAGAATAAATCTTGATGGGTTTATTTTTAAAAGCAACAAAAAATCACTGATGATGGTTTTGAAATACAAAATTTCAGAGAGCGGATGAATGACTTGAAAAAAACAAACTCTGCTTTTCATCCAGCCACTTGGCATGACTCAGGTCACAGCTTTTTACCAAAGGCAGCTCCAGTTTCTTCAGATACTGGCCATAACTTCAAAATGCTCCCAGGTACAAAAGGCAAGGGATGGTGAAAAAAAAAGAAATTGCTATTTCAATGAAAAGAAAGAAAGCAGGACTAGAGGAAAGGGTAGAAGAACAGCAGGGAAGTTAATGTGCATTTTCTTTACTGGCTCCATTTGAAAACCCAGTTCTGATCTTTCAATTTTCTATCCAAGAGAAGACACAAGGAAAGAGACCATGCTCAAGGTATCTATGATTTGTTCAACATCTCACAGACACTTTGAGCCCCAGGTAACCTGCAAAGAACCTTCCCTTGACACCAGAGCAGTCTCTGCTCTGAACCATAATGGTGCTGCTTTTGCTCCCCTCTCAGGATCATGGGTGACAAACACAGCAGCCAGAGACATCAGATTTAGGCACAGAATCAAACAGACAGAAGGATGAAGTTCACTCCACATGAAAACCCTGCACATACATTTAGAAATGCCCAGCAGGACATGGACTGAGCCTTCCTTACCTCCCACTCCTTGGCATATCTCATCACAATCCCTCTGCACTGGTTGTTGTAGGATTCAATTCCCATCTTGGCCACGTCCTCCGGCCCTTTAATGCCCAAGGTCTTGTCGATCTCATATTCCTGGGAGCAGTGAAAACCAGACAGAACATCCACCCTGTTATCAAAGCTTTCAGGACTTCTCTGCATGGTTCATTTAAGTCCTATGCATTCTAGTGAGTCTAAAGGGCCTCCTTTATCCCTTTGAGACACTTTCCTGAGGACTGCACCTGAACCAGGCAGGGATTTCAAAGGCTCTCCCTGGCAGGACTGTTTCTTT